>NC_069481.1:26102150-26117290 GCF_026875155.1 Cherax quadricarinatus | reverse complement strand
TTCCCTACATAACAAGGATGAAAGCCTTTTGTTGAAAAAGTGCATTTTCCTTTTAACTATATTTTTCTTCTTGGCGGCTTCCAAAAACTTACCAGGTTTGCATCTGTTCCTCCTGGGTCTTGCCACAAATGGTAACATTGTCTAAATACTCATAAGTTCCCATGAGCTGCTCTTCCTGAATGAGTGAATCCATAATTCGTTGGAAGCAGGCTACCCCATTGGTGACTCCAAAAGGGGGACTCGGGTTTAAACTGATACAGGCCCATCACTAGCCTGAAATGCTGTGTATGGTTTATCTTCATTCCTTATAGGGACTTGATGATAGGCACTCTGTAAATCAATTGTGCTAAACACATAGTACTGAGCAATTTTGTTCACTGTATCATCAATTCGAGGTAGAGGGTACCCATCAAGAAGTGTAAATTTGTTGATTGTCTCAGAGTAATCGATAGCCAGTCACCGTTTTCTATAATCATCCTTAACAACAACAACCTGTGCACACCAAGGGGAATTACTCGGTTCTATAATACCCTCCTTCAGCAGCCTCTGAGTTTCTCTCCTCTTCAAGGGGGGCTCCTTGGCGTGGTGAAGAGGCTCTTGGTCTGAGGAATTAGACCTATTGGTCTTCTTCCTCAGACCGAACCTAATTACCCCCCAATCTCCCCTCCCCTATCCCATCCTCCCCATCCTCCCCTTTTTCCTTTCCTCCTCCTCCTCCCCACTCCTCCCTTTTGCCCTTCCTCTTTTTGTCCTTTGGGATTTCTCCCACAGGCACGCTAGTTCCTAGGTAGGAGAAAGGATACCGGGGTCCATCCCATTCCGTTGAGGTTCTTAGCGGTGGCGTAGTTTGCCGTGGAATCTGGATCGCCTGGGGATGTCCGATCCCTCTCCGGTATCCCGGAGTAGCTTTAGGTGTCTTTTCGGCGACGAGTGTATCTCTGGAAGCCACCTTTCGGATTCCGGGGGTGGTGGCCGAAGGAGGTATGCTTTGTGGCGGATATCCGGTCGCCCTCTCTTTTGTCCACCGAGGTAGCTCGGCAGATGTGAGGTTGCTATCCCGGATTGTTAGTTTACTAGCATGATGGGTAGGGTATGGCACGGGTTCCATGCTGCATCTGCGCTACTTGCGGTGCTGAGGTCCTCTTGGGCGTGGAGGGAGATTTCTGGCCCTTTCATTCCTCCTAGGACCTATCCCTCCCCGGTCCCCCCTTTTTTTTTCTTTTTTTTTTTTTTTTTATTTTCTTTTCTTCTTTTTTTTCTTAAAAACAAAAAGAAAGAAGTAACCTAACCATGGCAGCCCTAGTCCATGAACCTGGTACCCCCGGGCCCCTTCTTGATACCGCTCCCTGTTCTGACCCCGCCTCGTCTTTGGACCACTCTTCAGACATTCCTCATGCCTCTGTACCTATTGCCGGTGCTGTTTCCTCACCCGCTTCAGGTACTGAGGCCTCGACTGACTCCTTCGATTTATCGGACCTTCGCTCTCCTCTGACTATGCTTCTGGCCTCTCCCTCTACGGTGCGGCAATTTTCAAATCGCCGACCCGTTCCACGTCGGACCAACTCTGGTCCCACACCTAAATGTCAATGACAATTACCTGCTGATGATACTTCTCCACCTTCTCGTTCTTCTCAGAAACGATCGACACGTCCTTCACTATCTATCCACGCTCAGTTTCAGACTGAGCAGTGGACTAAATTCTTCACTTTACGACCAACTTCCTCTACTGCCTATCTTTCTGACCATAGTATTGACAAGGCACTCCTACGCCCCAGCACACATAAGGGGGATTACCAACAGACCCCTGGCAGTCTTCAAGCTGGCACTGGACAAGCACCTAAAGTCAGTTCCGGATCAGCCGGGCTGTGGCTCGTATGTTGGTTTGCGTGCAGCCAGCAGCAACAGCCTGGTTGATCAGGCTCTGATCCACCAGGAGGCCTGGTCTCAGACCGGGCCGCGGGGGCGTTGACCCCCGGAACTCTCTCCAGGTAAACTCCAGGTAAACGCCATGTTGGTAAAGATATTTCTTTTCATGCTCTTAAGAGCGGTACGTGCATCATTACCGTACAGGATAGAAAATAAGACAGGGAAACAGGGACCAAAAGGGAAAACAGTCACAGAAACCCAAGGCAAACGGAAACCAAGCCTGTGCACATACTATGCACTCGGTATCTGCTGGCATGGGAAATCTGGAAAAACAGATGGGACGTGCAACTATGACCACCCTAGGAAATGCCATGCCCATATGACAACAGGAAAATGCAAAAATCCCCTTTCCCGTAAGCTTTTTCACCCTGAACTGTGTACCTCTTCAGTACAGGAAGATGTGCTTAACTTAAATTGCCAGGCATACCATCTAAAGGGGACCAAAAAAATACAAAACATCCAGGCAATGGGGAAAACCTGGGTAGCCACGCCACTCAAGAGGGAGAGGTTTTTTAGTGCCAGGAAAGGAAAAAAAACTGGCAGGAAATGGCGAAATCGTACACCAAATCAGTCATTCCTGGAGTGGAACCACAGTCGATGGCCTCCACTCCAAACCAACAGATACAGATACTAATGCCCGGAAAAAAATCCCCCCCGTACCAACAAAACCACCAGTCCGATACATTCTTCTTTGCAAATTACAGGGTCTAAAGCCAGCAACAAACAACAAAATACTTTCATCCGTGGACTGCTTGCGGAGGCAAAGGCAATGTTCGCGGCTTTCACTGAGACCCAATAAAGGATCACTTGGGGCAATGAAATATGGATCCAGGTTACAACCTATACAGATTTTGACAGAGTTTAACAGGCAAAAGGGGGGGTTGGCCTGTACATTGCAGAGTCACTTGTTTGCACAGAACTGCTAAATGCCTCAAATGATGTAGTGGAAGTTTTAGCAGTAAGGTCGGAACCAAAAAACCTAGTCATTGTGATAGTCTACAACCCTCCGGATGCAACACCCCAGCAATTCCAGGAACAGCTGTTAAAAATTGACCACGTCGGGAAAAATTCAGCTCCTGCCCCCAACATCTTGCCTGGGGGATTTCAACTTAAGGCCTAAAAGGGGAATATAGCAAAAAATATTGTTGCAGTAATAACACCAGGAGGCGCTCTGATGAAAAAACTCACACTCACGCGAGTTTTTTAAATCTCTGCAAAAAAATTCAATTTAAAACCCAGCAATAATAGAGTACTGCTGGAGAATACATAGACCTCATTTTCACTAACAATGTGATTGATAAGAAATTCACCAATCAAAAACAATATACTCAGTCAAAACAAAATTGAGGTTCAGTCATGTATGCGCGGAGCCCCAGACCGACATAATGAGATTAGTCACGAGGGAGCATTCACCCCAAATTTAACTTCAATAACAAAAAAATTTAAAGTGGGACCAAAATAAACCAAATCCCAACGATATAAGCTGGGAAGATATACTAAGCAACACAGACCCAACTTATGCCCAGAACAGATTAATCGGTAGCATCGATGTATGCACAAGGCTTATTCCTCTAAGAAAAAGGGGAAAGGGGTAGATGTAAAAAAAGAAAGAGCAGCGCCCCCTTTACAGGCACGGAAAAAAAATAACAGACGGGTAAAAAAGGTCAAAATATCTGAAATGCTAGGGGGAATGGTCGAGAAATAGCAAGCATCGAAATTAAGCTAAAGAAACCCTTTTGGAGTCAGGGGGCGCGGGAAGAACTAAAAACCATAAATAAACGAAAAAAACCCAAAGTATTTTTTCCTAGCCAAATCAAAATCGGAACAACGTCCGTATTGGGCCCTACTTAAACAAAATGGGTCCACACAGATGACAACAAGGAAAGAAATGAGCTATCAAGTCCCAATATGACTCAGTTTTTAGCAAACCCCCCTAACCCAAAGAGAGTCGAAGTCAAAATGAATTTTTTATGAGGGGGCCCCAAAATTGATTAACACAAGGCCTATCCGATGTTTTTCCCGACGCCAAATGACTTCGAAAAAAGGCGATAAATGACATGCCCATGCACTCTGCCCAGGGCCAGACTCATGGAACTCTGTGTTCATCAAGAACTGCAAGAACCCCCTATCACGAGCCTTTTCCATCCTATGGAGAGGGAGCATGGACACGGGGGTCGTCCCACAGTTACTAAAAACAACAGACATACCCCCACTCCACAAAGGGGGCAGTTAAAGCAACAGCAAAGAACTACAGACCAATAGCACTAACATCCCATATCATAAAAATCTTTGAATGGGCCCTAAGAAGCAAGATCACCACGCATCTAGAAACCCATCAGTTACACAACCCAGGGCAACATGGGTTTAGAACAGGTCGCTCTGTCGTCTCAATATTGGACCACTACGACAAGGTCCTAAATGCACTAAAAGGGACAAAAAGAATCCCAGATGTAATTATACGGGAACTTTGCAAAAGCCTTCGACAGTGTGACCATGGGTAATAGCGCACAAAATGCGTGCTAAAGGAATAACAGGAAAAGTCGGTCGATGGATCTATAATTTCCTCACTAACAGAACACAGAGAGTAGTCGTCAACAGAGTAAAGTCCGAGGCAGCTACGGTGAAAAGCTCTGTTCCACAAGGCACAGTACTCGCTCCCATCTTGTTCCTATCCTTTATCCGACATAGACAAGGATGTCAGCCACAGCACCGTGTCTTCCTTTGCAGATGACACCCAAATCTGCATGACAGTGTCTTCCATTGCAGACACTGCAAAGCTCCAGGCAGACATCAACCAAATCTTTCAGTGGGCTGCAGAAAAAAATATGAAGTTCAAATGATGAGAAATTTCAATTACTCAGATATGGTAAACATGAGGAAATTAAATCTTCATCAGAGTAAAAAACAAATTCTGGCCACAAAAATAGAGCGAAACACAACGTCAAAGACCTGGGAGTGATCATGTCGGAGGATCTCACCTTCAAGGACCATAACATTGTATCAATCGCATCTGCTAGAAAAATGACAGGAGATAATGAGAACCTTAAAAAACTAGGGAGGCCAAGCCCATGATGACACTCTTCAGGTCACTTGTTCTATTAGCTGGAATATTGCTGCCACTAACAGCACCTTTCAAGGCAGGTGAAATGGCCGACCTAGAAAATGTACAGAGAACTTTCACGGCGCGCATAACGGAGATAAAACACCTCATTTATTGGGAGCGCTTGAGGTTCCTAAACCTGTTTTCCCCTGGAACGCAGGAGGGAGAGATACATGATTATTACCCCTGGAAAACCCTAGAGGGACTAGTACCGAACTTGCACACGAAAATCACCCACTACGAAAGCAAAAGACTTGGCAGACGATGCACCATCCCCCCAATGAAAAGCAGGGGTTGTCACTAGCACGTTAAGAGACCATACAATAAGTGTCGGGGCCCGAGACTGTTCAACTGCCTCCCAGCACACATAAGGGGGATTACCAACAGACCCTGGCAGTCTTCAAGCTGGCACTGGACAAGCACCTAAAGTCAGTTCCGGATCAGCCGGGCTGTGGTCGTATGTTGGTTTGCGTGCAGCCAGCAGCAACAGCCTGGTTGATCAGGCTCTGATCCACCAGGAGGCCTGGTCTCAGACCGGGCCGCGGGGGCGTTGACCCCCGGAACTCTCTCCAGGTTCCAGGTTCCAGGTACAGAATGCTACCCAGGCTCATGAGCTCTCTCGTCTTTCCCATATCGATACTGTTCCTGTCACTCTTGAAAAACATTCATTCCCTCAATTTTGTAGTGGTACCGTCATTCTGCCCCATACCATAGTTCAAAAAAAATTTCCAGGACATGTGGCACCGACATTCTAGAACAGCTGGAACTCCAAGATCTCCCAATCCTCAAGGTAGACACTTACGTTCTTCTTACCCGTGGGCGGAGACGATACCCTAGCAATGTGGCTCGTTTAACTTTTGACAGCCGGAAAAACTCCCATCCTCAGTTTATATAGCAGGACATCGGTTACAAGTTCGAAAGGTGACCCCCTACACCACAACAGTGTAGAAATTGCTGGCGATTTGGCCACCCAAAGCGAAATATTGCAGATCTATCGCCGAATGCCCAGTCTGTGGTGCCGATGACCATTCTAATACGTCTTGCAATCGATCTCCCTCTTGCCTTAACTGTCATGAGGCTCACCCTTCGTACTCTCGCCGTTGTCAGGTCTATTTAAACGAGGGGGAAAAATCCGTTACCTAAAAGAGACAGAAGGTCTCCCTTATGCCATGGCAGTTTCTCATCTCCGCCTCCAAAGGGGAGACTCCCACGTGTTTCTTTTTCCCCGTGTTTCAAAAGTCCCCCCATTCTAGTATCCCATCTTCTACACCCACCTCTGTGGTTACCTCTCCCATAATCACTCCTGTTTTCTAATCCTTTTGCTGTCCTCGGCTCAGGACGGCCCTACTTCAACGCCTCAGTCTAATCTCGCTTCTTCGAGTTCTCTCTCACAACCCTCAGTATCGACGAGACCTCGTACGACACATTCCTCCCAATCGTCCCTCTACTTCTCAAAAGTCAAAAAAAGGCCCAGTAACCCCTCCTACCCATCTTCCCCCTCCTCATTTTACCCTCCCTGTCTCTGTCCCTAGTTCTTCCCCTCTCACGGGCTCAGTTACAAGTGCAGAGGTTCACCCTCCCCCTCGTATGTACCTTCCTCCCCTGTTCCCTCCCAAGTTTCTTTCTCTTCTCCCACCCCCCAGGTTCTGCCTCTTCTGTCCCCTGCCACGCTTCTCCAGTTCCCTCCCCCTTCGCCCCCCCCCCCTACCTTGGTACAGTCCAATACAGTTCTAATCTTTACTCATCCTCCCCCTACCATTCCCAATATTGTCTCCCATACGACATCTCTGAATTCTGAAACACTTGAAGCAATCTCTGAATTTATATTGCAGAGACCAAACCATCAATGGACATTTGATCCACCTTCCCGCTCTTTCTCTCTCCTCTGCTCCATCTGCGCAACCCCTTTCTTCACAGCGCACCGTTCCTTCGCTGCTTGAACATTTTCCATACCTCCGCATGTGGACTTTTCTAACCCTTCTAGTCCTTTAGGAACCCTTACCTGCGGATTTAAAGTATCTTTATCTTTGCCAATCATGACCTATTTAAAGTGGAATATACGCGGCCTCAGGGGTAATAGGGTGAGCTTCAGATGTTACTCTCCCAGTTTGCCCCTGTTGGTGTTTGCTTACAGGACACCAAAATTACACTCTGTGTTATTTCTCACATTTTCAGGCTATAATTTATTGTATTCTTCAGTTCCTTTTCCTGATGGGACCTTTAATGAAAGTGCCCTTCTTCTCCGCACTGATTTTCCCGTGCCATCAGCTATTTGTTCATACTTTGCTGCATTACACGCAGCCCGTATCCACTTACATAGGTGGTATACACTCTGTTCTTTATTTTCTCTCTCCTTCTCGGGCATTATCTATTCCCGGGTTTTGCCTTCCTTGGTTTCGTCATTACCGCCACCGATTCTGTTACTTGGTGATTTTAATGCCCACCATTTCCTTGGGGGGGGGGTCTCACTGTGATTCCCGTGGAATTCAGTTAGAGGCTTTTCTTGCCACCACCCCTCCATGTTTTAAATACAGGTACTCACACCCATTTTGATCCTCAGACTCATACTCTCTCTTGCATTGATCTCTCAGTTTGCTCTTCCTCCGCCGCATTAGACTTCACTTGGTCTGTTCTCCCGGACTTTACATGACAGTGATCATTTCCCAATCATTCTTACTTCCCCTTATATTCGCCACCTCTTCGCACCCCACGCTGGCAATTTAATCGGGCAAATTGGAACCTTTACTCACACCTAACTGTTTTTAAAGAGGTTCCTTCTTCGTCCTCCATCGATGAGCTTTTACACCTCTTCTCGTCCTCCGTTTTCACCGCAGCTTCTCATTCTATACCACAAAAATTCGGGCAGGCATTCCAGAAAAAGCGTGCCTTGGTGGTCTCCTGCTTGTGCTCGTGCAGTACGTTTGAAACGCGCTGCATGGGGCAGGTACCGGTACAATAGAACCACAGAGCGACTCCTTGATTTTAAACAGAAGTGTGCAATCGCTCGCCGTGTCATCCGTGACGCTAACGCACTTGCTGGCGAGATTATGTCTCCACCATCACCTCTGCTTCCTCTATGAGTGGCAGTCTGGAAAAAAGTACGAAAACTGAGTGGTAAATATTTCCTGACCCGGCTCCTGTTCTGCGGGTTGCCAGTGTTGATATAGCAAACCCACTAGATGTTGCCAATGAAATTGGCAATCATCTGGTCTGTATTTCTCAGGGACTCCATCTATGCCCCTCATTTCTTTCCTCAAAGTCTGCCAGAGAGTTAGCAAACCCCTTTGGGCTTTTCTTCTCCCAGAGGAGAAAAGTATAATGTGCCTTTTACACTTCAAGAACTGGAGGAAACACTCTCCTTGTCGATCATCGGCAGCTGGGCCCAACCACATTCATATTCGTATGCTACAACATTTACATCAGTCAGCCCTTGCAGTCCTATTACGCCTTTACAATCTTATTTGGTCACAAGGAGTTCTTTTCCACAGCTGTGGAAATCCGCCATTGTTCTCCCTTTCCGCAAACCCGGCACTCCCGGGACATGAAACCTCCCACTATCGTCCCATTGTCTTACCAGTGCAGTTTGCAAAGTAATGGAACGCCTAGTAAATAGACTTTTTGTGTGGTATTTAGAGGGCACACAACAGTCTCTCCACTCGTCAATATGGCTTTCGTAAGGGAAGTTCTACCATAGACCCCTTACTACGCTTGGATACGTATGTTCGTAATGCCTTTGCGAATAACCCCTCAGTTATTGCATATTTTTTGACCTTGAGAAGGCATATGGACACAACTTGGGGATATAATATTTTAGCCAAAGCCCACTCCTTAGGCCTTCGAGGCAATCTACCATCCTTCCTTAAGAACTTTTTAACTGACAGGCATTTCCCTGTTCGGGTTAATAATGTGCTTCCCGAACTTTATCCAAGCTGAAGGTGTCCCCCCGGGATGTGTTCTGAGCACAACACTTTTTCTCCTTGCTATTAATGATTTTTGGCCCCCTAGTCTTCCATCAAATATTTGGGGCTCACTCTATGTTGATGACTTCGCTATTGCCTGTGCAGGCGCTGACTGTCACCTCCTTAAAGTTTCTCTCCAACATGCAGTCGACCGTGTTTCCAATTGGGCCACCACACGTGGGTTTAAATTTTCCCGCACTAAAACCACCAAATCACTTTCACTAGACGCTCTGTCATCTCCGATCATCCTTTGTACCTCTATGGCTCCCCTATCCCTGAACGTGATACAGTCAAGTTTCTGGGCCTCCTCTTTGACCGAGGTTATCCTGGAAAAACCCCACATTACCTCTTGAGGCAACTTGTCACAGCCGGCTGAACCTTCTTAAAACCCTTGCTCATCTTTCGTGGGGAGCTGATCGTCGAACCCCCCTTCGCCTACATTCCACCTTATTTTATCGAAACTTGATTATGGTGACCAGATCTATTCAGCGGCATTCCTGCTACTCTCTCTAGCCTTAACCCCCCTTCATCACCCAAAGGGTTACGTTTATGCCTTGGTGCTTTCCGCTTTCCCCTGTCGAGAGCCTCTATGCAGAAGCGAACGTTCCATCCTTATCCGATCGCCGTGATGCCCATTGCCTGCGCTACTATGTACGCTCTCATGATCTCCGCAATCCTTCCATTTATAGAATGGTCACTGATATTAGTAGACATTCTTTATTTGTTCGCCGCCCCTGTTTACTCCGTCCCTTCTCTCTTCGCCTTCATTCGCTCTTGTCTTTCTTCAACTACCACCTTTCTATGTACATGTAGCATCTCACTTTTCCCTACCCCCTGGGAAGTTCCAGCTGTTCGAGTCTGTTCTTTCCCCCTCCCTTGCTCGAAAGCCAACTGTCTACGGTCGCTTCCGCTCTCTTTTTCTTGACCACTTTCACTCTCATTCTCATGCCATTGCTGTGTACACAGATGGCTCTAAGTCTTCTGACGGCGTAGGATTCGCAGCAGTGTTTCCGGACAGCATCGTACAAGGGCATTTACTATCTTCGGCTAGTATTTTTACTGCTGAATTATATGCCATCCTTACAGCACTTATCCGGTATTGCATCTATGCCTGTGTCATCATTTGTGGTTGTCTCAGACTCCCTTAGTGCTTTACAGGCTATACAAAATTTGATACACCTCACCCCTTAGTCCTCCGTATCCAACTTTGGCTACGCCGCATCTTTACCAAGCATAAAGATATTGTTTTTTGTTGGGTCCTGGTCATGTTGACGTACAGGGCAATGAACAGGCAGACACTGCTGCGCGGTCAGCAGTACATGACCTACCAGTTTCTCTTATAGAGGTATTCCATTTACGGACTATTTTGCTGCAATATCTTCCCACCTTCACACCGTTGGCAAAACGTTGGTCTACTATGCTCGGCAACAAACTTCAGTCTATTAAACCGAGTATAGGTTACTGGCCGTCTTCTTATCACCAGTGTCGAGGTTGGGAGACTACTCTCTCCCGTCTTCGCATTGGCCATACTCGTCTTACTCATGGATATCTCATGGAGAGGCGTCTTGCTCCTCTCTGTGAGAATTGCCATGCTCCATTATCAGTCAGCCACATTCTGTTGGACTGCCCACTTTATCAAACGAGCACGCAGAATTTACCTCTGTCGTCGTCTTCGCTCCGCTGCTCTCTCTTTACCTTCCCTTCTCGCTGATGGACCCACCTTTCATCCGGACTCTCTCATTGACTTTTTGACAACGACTGACTTACTTCACAAATTCTGATACCTTCAGCCCTTTCTACTTCAATCTCTTGCTACCCTCTACCCCCGTACTATCTCCTGCCCCGCTGTTTTCTGTAACCTGCTGATCATCCCCTCTCCCTTCTGCCATCCAATTCCCTTGCTTCCTTTCCTACCCTGCAGCGCTGTATAGCCCTTGTGGCTTAGCGCTTCTTTTTGATTATAATAATAATCTGAGTTTCTCAATGAACATCCAATCCTCATAAGAATAGCGGCGTGACTTAGCTGATATAGGATGGCAATCCGCGGTAATATTTGCAAACAGCTTTGGTGGGTCTACCCTTAAAGTGCTAAGTCCTCAGACAACAAGAGGAGGCAGTTCACCTCCATATGTTAAGGTAACACTACCATGCAGCTTCTGAAAGTCCTGACCAAGGATAACATCAGAGCACAGTTGTGGCAGAATAGCTAAATGTACATCTTGATAGTCCTTTCCATTAACTCTGAGATTTACCTTACAAAACTCTAAGGTCTGAATAGAGAGAGATGTTGATGCCATGGAAACGGTATCTGATGAGTGATGTACAGTCAAGGAGTGGCATTTAACAAAGTCCAGGTTGATGAAGCTCTCTGAGCTGCCACTATCAATAAGACCATCTACTTCTGTTCCTTTGATGAATACTTTCACAACTGCCTTTGACAGTGAATTTGGAGTAGCCGCAGAAGTCACTGTTGCTATAACCGCATGATCACTGGAATGTGTGGAGGCACTAGCTCTTGTTGATGCATTAGCACGACATACTTTAGCAAAGTGACCTTTCTTGTGGCATTTATGGCACATTGCTTCACGAGCAGGACACTTTGGACGTGGATGTCTTGAAAAACCACAAAAGAAACACCGTACCTGCTGCTGCTGTCACTGAGGCAGGTTCCACAGTAACTTCATTGCAAGAGTCTTGGTCAGGAATTGCAGCACTTACCATTCGAGAAGGCTGGGTGGTACTGTATACTTCAGAGTTCTTTTGGGCTGAATCTAGAGCTCTTGCCTGATCAAAGGCAGTGGCTAAGTCGAGAGTTTTATTCTCCAATAAACGCTGCCTTATTATTGGTGATTGCAGGCCGCTGATAAAAGCATCCCTGATGGACTCTTCACAATACTGAGCAGCTGTCACTGCTTGGAAGTGACAGTCCTTACCTAAAATTTTCAGTGCTTGAAGGTATTCCTCTAAGGATTCATCAATCTGCTGGCGGCGAGTTGCAAGGTGATAGCGTGCGAAGATTTCATTTGTAGGTTTAATATACTTAGACTTGAGGGTTTTGATAGCATCTTCATAGGTATTACACTCAGAAATAGCCTCATATTTTAGGTGACACAAAATTGATGAGCAGACTTAGTTTATCTAGATCTTTTTTAGGAAGGGCTCCCAAGAAGTTTTCGAAAGTCTTAAACCAGTGCTTCCATTCCTGAGCAGCCGTTGATAAGTTGGGGTCACAGTCTAGCCTTTCAGACTTCAGTAAACGCTCCATGTTGTGATGTAGTCTAGCGCAGGATCACCAGGTAGCCCAAGATTCTATGTTCAATAAATTGTTGTGATAGAAACACAGGCCTTATCTCTAGGCTTTATTGAACATAGAATCTTCATAGTACTTCTGCAACAACAAAATATAATGACTAGTACATCTAATAACTGCTTCTACAGGGAGGGTGATGTCTTGCATATGTCAAGAGATAAGTTATAACTACAGGCCACATATTTAAACTCACCATGTAATCTGCATCACTAATATATGGATATAAGAGAAAAGAATCACTCACCATGCGTTGGCACCCATGACACACACCAAGCTGTTGTTGTTGTTAAGGGCCCCGAGAGGTGGTGCAGTATTATCCTGCTGCTGCTCCCCACAGGAGCAGTATCACTACACAATGGTATCAGAGCAGAAATCAGTATGTGTTCACAAATGGTGCAAACTCCTCCACCCAACCAATCACAGTAGGAGTCCCACAAGGAAGTGTCCTTGGACCACTCCTCTTTCTCATCTACATCATTGATCTACCGAATGCATGTCAGCTACTCAAACCCATGTTATTTTCAGATGACATTACATACGTCTTCTCCCACCCAAAGCCAGTCATACTTGCCAACACTGTCAATACCGAATTGCAGAAAATATCTGCCTGGATACGTGGCAGATACGCCGTACATAGATCCCATCAGGCCATTAATGGAATTGCTGAGTTGGGTGGCCCTTAAACCCACCCAAGACACACACACACAACAACACACACACCCGGGTTGGCGAAGGTGGTTGGAAGGTACTTCTTAATTGATAGATTTACCCGTATTCAGGGAAGAAGTAGATAGTTTATACTGTTAGTACACTAATAGGATTATTGAGGAAACTGTAGATAATAATGTAGACCTAGGACCTTAATGTAGGTAGTAATAGACTGATAATGTAGGCAAACACTAGGTTATGTTAGCCAGTGAGAACTGGCAGCCCAAGTTTGAATACTGGGGCACAAGTTTGAGACCACAGTGCCCTTTCTTCTAAGACTAGACACCATCGTAGCAACAAGTGCCGTGATCAGCAGGTGGCGCCCCCACGTGTCTTCACGTACTAGACCTGGGGAAATCTGGTGGAGGCACCTCGACGTACCGTAGATGACCTCCTCCATCAGGCCCATACAGTAAGATGAGACCTCCCTTTTTCTGTAAGATTCTGGCCAGTGTCTGGGGAAAATTGTGAGTGAGTTGTGCTGTGGGGCCTTTATGCAGCCGGCAGTTCATGACCAGTATGTACCAGCATCTCTTGTCAGCCTAGAAGCTAGTGTTGCTCTCTGCATAGTAGTCTAGGGGATTCACACCCCCTTGGAAACAGGAATTTCTGAGGTGCAGGCAGGTCACTAATATCCACTTTACCTTGTGGCTTAGTGCTTCTTTTTGATTATAATAATAATAATAACTAATATCCACTGAATATTGCTCTTCTTCCTCAAAAAAACATCGCTCATCAAAACTTGTGATGGCCTAAGTGAAAGTTCAACTACATGAACCCACGTAGACCACAAAATGACCCAAGAATACTAAGAATGTAACCCAAATTTTGACAAAATTAGAAGATCTAAGGAAGACAGCCCTGCTAACCCAAACACTGCCTCTGCTGCCAGACAACCACTTAACCCAAGCTCCGAGAAAACAAGCCTTCTCCATTGCTACACAGTATCTACTTCAGTGATACTATGAAAGGATATCGCAGAAGACACAACATCAGTAATAAAAGAATAACAGCAAGGACCCTAGAACTCAACTTGTCTACCCAGCAGGACGCCGGTGTATCATCAACCCCCCTCACCGCCGCCACCCAGGGAACAACAACAACAAACATGGCTGACTCCCCCTCCAACTCCACTCCCTTCAAAGGATTCACCCATGATTACTCAGGTATGATTATTCCTGACAATATCAAGGACTACATCGTTGCTCTAGAAAACGAAATCAAAGATATCAAAGCAACACTCGAGCGACAAGAATCCAAGATAACCAACCTCGAGAACAAGATCCAAAACCTTGAAGAGAAGATTACATCGGGAAGTGTTGGCACAGAAAATACTCTGAAAGCAGCTATAGCCAGTCACACCGAACAAATAACTACAATAAATATGAAGGTTGAAGAAGCAATGAAGGACTGGAATCAGAACATGCACACTCGACTAAATGAATACCTTGATTTCCAAGACGACAAAACTGAACAAGATAAGTTGTCTGATGCAGTTATAATAAACAGTCCACACATTCCAAGTGACATAACACAAGCACAGTGCAAAGAAACTGCTGTCAGGATAATACAGGACCACGTACATGTCATCGTGCAAAACAATGAAATCAAAGAAACACGTTTGTTAGGAAAACCAGGAAGTAAACACAGTATAATGATCAGACTTCATTCATACGATAAAAGAAAAGACCTATTTAAATCAGCAATTACAATGAAAAATGGAGTGTACATAAATGAGTGTCTAACAAGAAAACGTCAAAACCTTCTGTTCAGGCTGAGAAAACTTAAACAGGAAAACAAAATACATCAGTGTTTCACATGAGATGGGAAAATACTAGTAAGGAAAACCATCAACAGGACAACAATATACCATCTCAAACGAACATGATTTCTCTACCTTCCTTAGAAAAGCTGACATTTCTGTAACGGATTAGATAAGTGCCCTTAATACATATATACGTGTGGTGCATATAGTGTACGTTACTATTATATTGTGCATTATTATTTTTTCATCACTAGCTAATGCTAACTACCTCCAATACTTTTTTACTTCTTTCTTACTGCTATTAATTGCTCATAATTTTGTGTTACAAGTCAAATCTTACTCCAAATTAATATTATTCATTGTTTTACCGTC
>NC_069481.1:26076537-26101650 GCF_026875155.1 Cherax quadricarinatus | reverse complement strand
TTATTGAAATTTGATAGGGGAAAATTGTATGAGTAGGGGGAATACTAAGTTTTGAGCATTTACTGGGGTGTTAAGTGACTTTGGAAAGAGATTTAAAATTGTTTTCAGACCAGGTATTTCTGGAATGAATAACATTTTTTGGGGGGCCCTTCAGTTGTTTTAGTTAGTTTAATATGTTTTTTATCCCCCCCATCCCCCTTTTTTTGGGGGCAGTGTCCCCCAACCCCATTGTGGGCGGTAGTCACCCCATCCCCCCCCTGGGGGGGCGGTAGTCAAAAGTTACAGAGGTCTAATTGGTCCGGGGGACGGACCCAAAATTTTTATAGCTGAGCAAGTTACAGGGAATAAATCACAATTTAAAAAAGGTGATAACTCACAATTACAAAGGTAATGAAACCCCAATTTAAAAAGGTAATGAACTCCGGGTGTCTGGTCAAATCATGACAAGTTACAAAGGTATTTAAGTTTACGGGGACGAAATTGGGTCCGGGGACGGGGGCCCCAAAGTTTTGATAGCTAATAGGTAAAAAGGAAATAAACTCACAAGTTACAAAGGTAATAATTCTGTAGAAGGTTACTTATTTATATTTGGCTACAATCATGAACAAATTTAGAAAATGACAATTCACATTTCCAAAACCCCCGGTCACAACTGAAATGGGGTTTTTGGGCAAATTTTTGTTTTTGGAGTCAACACCCACACACACACACC
Organism: Cherax quadricarinatus; assembly: GCF_026875155.1. NCBI lineage: Eukaryota > Metazoa > Arthropoda > Malacostraca > Decapoda > Parastacidae > Cherax > Cherax quadricarinatus. The sequence goes on along the minus strand of NC_069481.1, from coordinate 26,100,938 downwards.
ACACACACACACACACACACACACACACACCACTTTATTTTAATATCTTTATGCCCCCATCCCATCCTGGGGGCGGTATCAAAAGATTAAAAAGGTACATAAGGGGTCCATGCTGACCCCAAAGTTTATAGTGAACAGTTACAAAGGTAATAAACCCAGGTAGTTTGGTCCACTAATCAGGCAATTACGGGAGGTAATAATCACTTCACTCCATACATGGGTTTAAATCATAACAAATTACAAAGAATAACCACTGAAATCCACACCTTCACAATTGTAAAAGAGTTATAAAAACAAAAATTTTTTTGGATCATACACCCCCATAGTGCGCGCGCGCACAACACACACAGGGGGGCCCCGCAGGACATGGCACACAGCTACAAATATATGCATACACACAAAGGGCCACACCCACACCACACACCCCCACACCACACACCAACCCCACACACACACACCCCACACACACCCCACCCAACCCTCTACACACCCACACCCCCCCACCCACACACACACACCACACCCACACGCACACACACCCCACACACCCACACCACCCCCACACCAACACACACACCACACACACGCACACACACCACCACACCCCACACCACCACAACACACCCTCACACACACCCACACACACGCACGCACACACAACACACACACACACACCCACACACACACACCACACACAACCACACACACACCCTCACACACCCCAACACCAAAACACACCACACACACACACACCACACCACACACAAAAACCACACACACACATGACACATGTGGTAATGCTTTATTTACAGCTAGCAAAGTCAGGGTATTTCTCCAGAATGGTCTGCAATATACCATTCATGTGCATAGAGTTTTTACACAGTGTGATATGGACACGGGGTACGTCAAAAAGAGATCTGTGTCTTGTGTTGTGGTCATGTGTCCTGTTAAGGTTGGTGAGGAGAAGATTGATTGGAGGGTTTATATTTGCATGTATTGTTCTATGTATGTAGTAGGCACATGAATAAGTATGGATGTTTTCAATGGTGAGCAGATTTAGACTTTTGAAAATTGGTGAAGTATGCTGTCGGGAGTGGGAATTTGTTATCATTCTGACTGCTGCCTTTTGCTGGGTTATTAGAGGTCTTAGGTGATTTAGTGATGTTAATCCCCATGCACAAATTCCATATGTGAGATAAGGCTTAAAAGTGAATGGTACAGTGCCAGGAGAGCTGATTGTAGAACATAGCATCATATCTTTGATAGTATGCCTACAGTCTTAGAGATTTTCTTGGTAAGTTGTTGTAAATGTGTCTGAAACTTAAGGCTACTGTCAAGGTGGATACCTAGGAACTTTCCCTCTGCAAGTCTTGTAACTGGTGATCCATTTAGTATTATGTTAAGTGGAACATTTGCAGCTTTGTTTCCAAACTGAATGAAATATGTTTTTTCAGTATTCACGGTAAGTTTATTAGTCATTGTGAAAATTTGTCTGGACTGCCTCCATGTGAGTTGTCTACCCTGGCAAGCTCTGTTAACACCGAGCCCTGAAGTCGGTACCTCAGCCTCACAAGTGGCTTATAGGACAGATTTTCATAAATGACTGATGTTGCAAGAAATCTCGCCTGCATGCACGTATAAAGGACTAACTTACTTGGTGTTGGAGAATTTGTCTCGGTCTTCAACCTCCTTAAGCTTTAGTTCCTGTGGACTTCCCCTCAGAACCACATGCAACTGAGAGCCTTAATTCCTGCAATATTCAGTCGATATTAGTGACCTGCCTGCACCTCAGAAATTCCTGTTTCCAAGGGGGTGTGAATCCCCTAGACTACTATGCAGAGAGTGACACTAGCTTCTAGGCTGACAAGAGACGCAGACACTGCAAAGCTCCAGGCAGACATCAACCAAATCTTTCAGTGGGCTGCAGAAAACAATATGAAGTTCAACGATGAGAAATTTCAATTACTCAGATATGGTAAACATGAGGAAATTAAATGTTCATCAGAGTACAAAACAAATTCTGGCCACAAAATAGAGCGAAACACCAACGTCAAAGACCTGGGAGTGATCATGTCGGAGGATCTCACCTTCAAGGACCATAACATTGTATCAATCGCATCTGCTAGAAAAATGACAGGTGGATAATGGGGAACCTTCAAAACTAGGGAGGCCAAGCCCATGATGACACTCTTCAGGTCACTTGTTCTATCTAGGCTGGAATATTGCTGCACACTAACAGCACCTTTCAAGGCAGGTGAAATTGCCGACCTAGAAAATGTACAGAGAACTTTCACGGCGCGCATAACGGAGATAAAACACCTCAGTTATTGGAGTGCTTGAGGTTCCTAAACCTGTATTCCCTGGAACGCAGAGGGAGAGATACATGATTATATACACCTGGAAAATCCTAGAGGACTAGTACCGAACTTGCACACGAAAATCACTCACTACGAAAGCAAAAGACTTGGCAGACGATGCACCATCCCCCCAATGAAAAGCAGGGGTGTCACTAGCACGTTAAGAGACCATACAATAAGTGTCAGGGGCCCGAGACTGTTCAACTGCCTCCCAGCACACATAAGGGGGATTACCAACAGACCCCTGGCAGTCTTCAAGCTGGCACTGGACAAGCACCTAAAGTCAGTTCCGGATCAGCCGGGCTGTGGCTCGTACGTTGGTTTGCGTGCAGCCAGCAGCAACTGCCTGGTTGATCAGGCTCTGATCCACCAGGAGGCCTGGTCACAGACCGGGCCGCGGGGGCGTTGACCCCCGGAACTCTCTCCAGGTAAACATACTGGTCATGAACTGCCAGCTGCACAAAGGGCCCACAGCTCAACTCACTCGCAATTTTCCCCAGACACTGGCCAGAATCTTACAGAAAAAGGGAGGTCTCGTCTTACTGTATGGGCCTGACAGAGGAGGTCATCTATGGTACGCCGAGTATGTGAAGACACGTGGGGGCGCCACCTGCTGATCATGGCACTTGTTGCTACGACAGTGTCTAGTCTTAGAAGAAAGGGCACTGTGGTCTCAAACCTGTGCCTCAGTATTCAAACTTGGGCTGCCAGTTCTCACTGGCTGATATAACCTAGTGTTTGCCTACATTATCGGCCTATTACTGCCTACGTTAAGGTCCTAGGTCTACATTATTATTATCTACAGTTGCCTCAATAATCCTAATATTAGTGTACTAACAGTATAAACTACCTACTTTTTCCTTGAAGGGTAAATCTATCAATTAAGAACCTTCCAACCACCTTCGCCAACCCGGGTGTGTGTGTGTGCTTTTGGTGGGTTTAAGGGCCACCCAACTCAGCCATCCCATAAACGGCCTGATGGGATCTATGTACAGCATATCTGCACTATGGAACTTTTAGGACCAAATAAATTTCCACATCCTCCCGCCAGCGAAGGTAGGCGCTAAGTCTACATCAAGTTCACTTTCCGCGAGCCCCTATGGTGGACCCTGGACACGAGTGCCATCTGGCCACTCTCGTCGAGCAGACTCTGGTCTAACTTCAACCGTCCAGTTTCCCCTGCGTGGACCTCTGGGGGTGTAAACTTGTTGGTTCCAGTGGTCTTAGCACCCTTTCCTTTAACCTTAACATCTTTTGTATGTCTAGCCTTGACTGAGCAGCTCTGTACTTTCCCACCCAGTGGCCCACATGCCCTGGTAGTCTTTCCTCCCACTGATACCAGATTCCCTGGATTTAATGGCAATCTAATTCCCTTTTTAAGTACCCCATAAAAGTGTTTTCCCAAGGTGGCCGAGTGTTCGTCACTCCCTACCTAGTTCAGCTTCCCTGGCGGTTCATCTTGTATACTGGTACTCATCATCACTACTTCCCTAGCTCTCATGGGGAGAGCTTCTTCTCTATCTGGTGTGGCAGGGAACTCAGGTGGAATCCTGCGGCCTATGATGTATCCTACTGGGGATCTGTATAAACCAATTCCTTCCCTAAACGTCCGTGGTGTAGACAGGAAGTCATCTATCTGATTGGCTCCCACCAGGATACCTACATTTCTGACTGTGTCAGTGATAATTCCCCAGTCTGCCAGCTTCACACCAAGGTCTTTCAATTGCTTGGCTGCTGCAGCAAGACCTCTCGCTGTAATTGCCGTGGGTAACGTCTCTACCACTAAGGCTGTAATGTTTCTGCGATGTCCACCTAATTTAGCTGTGACATCCACAACATCGTAAGATTTGGGTGGGACCTGACTTACAGCCCCTCCCAATGTCATACTGACTTTCCTGGTGGCCTTCAACTTTAATTTAGCCACCAACTTCTTTGTTATCAAGGATACTTGTGCTCCTGAGTCAGAGAATAATCGGGTTGTTTCGGACCTGCGCCCATTCACAACCTCTGCCATGACAGTAGATAGGGCAGCACCTCCATGATTCTCACTTGGATTAGAGACTTCACTCCCACTAATCACACTGGCTACCATTTCAGGCTCGGACTCACTTTCTATCTCTACCTGAGAGATATCCCTACTAGCCTGGGGTTCCTTTAAATTACTGGGACATAGTGCAGTATGGTGCTTACCCCTGCAACAGACTCGACACTCACTGAGCTGGGTGTCACAGTCTCTGGTAAAGTGTTCCCCACAACATTTGAAGCAGAGTCTCAACTCCTTTAGTCTCTGTTGCCTACTGCTCAGTGTTGTATACTCAGAGCAACTCGTGCTAGTGTGTTCACCTTTGCAGAACACGCATATTCTGGCATGAGTGCTTCTGAGGTTCTGCTTAGAGGTTCTTGTCTTAGACACTTCTTTACCATAGTACACTCCAACGTTAGTCGTGTGAGCTTTAGGCTGATCTCTCGAGATCTTTGAGTAACTGTTTGGGTTTTTATGTGGTGATGGTGGTGACTCTTCTCTCACACCTATACTCAAATGAAAAATGAGATTTCCCAACCCCTCAACAATTACTGTAGTGCTAGCCAGTTTCCTCTGAATCACCTGACTAATGACCCATTCTGATTCATCCTCATCATGTAAATCTCTGAAACTATTTGTCAAGCTCATAATTTCAATGCAGAACTTCTCTAGGCTTTGACGGTCATGTCGGCAACCCTCTAGATCCAATAACCGATAAAGTATGGCCACCTTTATCTCTTCAGTGTTGCCAAACATGTCCTTTAACTGGTCTTTGGCATGTTGGTAATTAGTGTTAGTAATCTGGTAGTGCCGGACCAAGCTGTGATCGCAAATACTGCAATTTGATGGCATCTGCCAAATCGTTTGTCATCTATCTGGGCTTTAAACTGATTCCAGAAAGCAATGTACTCTGTTAGGGTTCCGTCAAGCATTGGTAAATTCAATTAGGGCAATCTGGGCAACATATTAACAGGTGTGTGGCTGCTCGGGGCACCCCCGGTATTCATCACCCCACTTAGCTTACTAGCCTTTAATGTGCTTAACTGATCTTTGTACGAATTCGTCTCCCGGTGACAATCTACATCGTCCTGAGCTTGCCGAAGACTATCCTGGGATTCACCATCCTCAATAGCCTGTAGCTCATATGCTGAGAATGCTCGTTCGTGGGCTTCCCATTTTTCCCCAAAACACTTAAAGCACCCTTAAAATAATCGCAGCCCTACTCTTGACAAAGGTACCCTTTTGCACCTTTTTGTGTTTTTCTGTTCAAAATCCCCTTTGTTTGCAGCCCGATCTTTTTTAATTTTTGCTAAAAACTGAACCAGACTCGGTTTCGATCCTCATCTGCCATTGTCGAGATTTAATTGGAGTGCGACACAATTGTACTTTACTCACCCCCCCCACAGCACGAACGGGTTTTGGGGGCAGTTGAATGAGTCCCAAGGTCCTCAACAAGTTAACAATTCCCTTTATTTTGACTCTACCTGAACCCAAATGTAGTGTTAGCTCTAAAACCCCCCAATCAAATTTGTGTATAAATGGGGAAAAGGCAAACCTAGCAAATTCCTGAAAAAACGTCGCAAATAATTACGGGAAATTGAGTAGTCTTGGAAACCAATCCCCAAATCCCACTTTAAAAATTTCAAAGAAATGAAAATCACACAAAAAAAAGCAGTAAACAAATTTAAAAAAATCATTTTGGGTTTAGCACAAAAAAAATTCAAAATTAACTTTAAAAAACAGAAAAAAAAAAAAAAGTGTGCAAACAGTTTGGGGCCTAACTTTTGGCCCAGTTTACCAGTCTAGCATGGTGGTTGGAAAAGGGAAAATCCAAACCTAAAATGTGCTATACCCCTTTAAACCTGGCTTAAAGAACTCACTGTAAAAAATTAACTGGGTTTAAATCTGTCTTAGCTACTATAACTGGGGAAAAATTGCATTTATTGAATGTAACTCTTTAAGTAAAACAGTAAATGATAAAAAAGTTTAATTTTTTATTTTTTTCAAAGTTACTTTTCAAGTGGGAAATTTTGGGGAACCCCTAGGTCGAAAAAAATTTTCCCCCTTCGATACCTCCCCACGAAAACCACAAGTTGCTCTGGACCTTTTTAATTACAAATGAAATAGTTTTCACCGGGAAAATTCTGGAAATATTTAAGTTTGGGGAAAACTGTTTTTTAAAAAATTGGGGGATTTTATATATATACACTTTTAAATAAAACAAAAGGAAAAATTTTTAAATTTATCACTAAACCAAAATTTTGATTTGGAGTTTAAATGTGTATCATATTGGGAAAACCCATGTTTTATCAAAAAAAATTTAACATGGCCAATGTTAAAACAAAAAAAATTTATCTGAGGTTCCGGGAGCTGTCTTGTCCAGTCACCTGAAAATTCAAGTTATGCAGAAATGCAATCCAACATTTTGGGTTTTCCAAATTTGGGGGGTTTCACCCCAATTTTCCCTCTAGAGCACAAAAATTCTTTTTAAATTTTTCACTAAGGGTTTTTTGGCTCTTTCAAAAAAATTTTTGGGGATTTTTTCTGCGAGGAGCAGGTTTTCCCCTTTTTTTTTATGACATAAATTTTTATTAAATACAGTATTTCCACTTTTTTAAAAATAAAAAACATTTTTTTTTTTCTGGAAAATACATTTTTTTCCCCCAAAAAAATTTTTTAAAAATTTTGCAAAAGGGCCTCCCCTTTAAACTGGGCTACCTTAAAACCCAACTGAAAGAAATTTAACACACAATTTCCCCTTCTCGGGTTTTACTTGTAATACTGTAAAAAATTTTTTAAATTTCCCCCAAGTTTCCCTCTACCCTACCCGGGCCTGCCGTAAATTTTTGGGAAAAAATAATAACTTTGTGTAAAATTCATTTTGGGCCCTACCTCTATGCAATTTAACCAACTCGAAAAAACGGGTTCCCAACTGGGGCCTAGCATGTTTTTTTTAAACCCTAGCTATTCCACATAACGGTTCAGGGGAAACTTTTAACATTGGTACCTGAGTTTACCTGGAGAATTTCCCGGGGGTTCAACCCCCCCGGGGCCCGGTCTGTCCCAGGCCCCCCGGGGGTTTTTTCAGCCCCTTTGGATCCCCCAGGCTGGCTCGGGCTGCAGAAAAACCAAGGTTTTGACCCCAAGCCCGGCTGATCAGGAACTGATTTTAGGTGCTTGTCCGTGCCACCTTGAAGACGGGCCAGGGGTCTTTTTGGAAAATCCCCCTTAGGGTTTTGGGGGGCAGTTGAACAGTCTGGGGCCCTTTTGACATTATTTATTGCTTTAAAAGTGCTAGTGACACCCCTGCTTTTCATTGGGGGGTGGTGCATCGCTGCCCAAAAAGTTTTTTGCTTTGTAGTGAGGATTTTCGTGTGCAAGTTCGGTATTTTGTCCCTCTAGGATTTTCCAGGTGTTATAATAATGAAATTCTCCCTCTGCTTCCGGGGAATAAGGTTTGGAAAAAAACCCCCCAAGGCGCCCCCCAGTAATTGAGGTGTTTTATCCCCGTTTTGCGCGCCGTGAAATTTCCCTTGAAACTTTTTTTTGGGTTCTGAAAATTTACCTACCTTAAAAGGGTGTTTTTTTAGTGTGCAGCAGTTTTCCCAAAAAAAAAACCCCCCTAACAGAACAAGTGACCTGAAAAGTGCCCATCAGGGGCTTGGCCTCCCTAGTTTTAAAAGGTTTCTCTTATCCAGCCTGCCCTTTTTTCTAGCAAAATGCGTTTGATACAATGTTTGGCCCTTGGGGTTGAGTTCCTCTGACATTAACCCCCGGGGCTTTGATTTGGGTTTGGTTTCCCCTCAAATTTTGTGGAAAAATTTGTTTTGTACTCTGATAAAAGTTTTAATTTCCTCATGTTTACCTTATCTTTTAATTGAAATTTCTCTTCTTTGGAACTTCATAGGGGTTTTCTGCACCCACTGAAAGATTTGGTTGATGTCCGCCTGGGGCCTTGCAGTGTCTGCGTTGGAAGACACGTCAGGGCAGTTTGGGGTTGTCATCGAAAAGGAAAGACAGGGTGCTGGGGTGACACCCCTTGTCTAGTGGATATGAGGTTGGGGGAAGGGGGGGGGGAAAAAGGCGGGGTACTGTGCCTTGTGGAACAGAGCTTTTCAACCGTACTGCCTGGGGCTTTATCTTTTGACGACTACTCTTGGTTCTGTTTTGTGAGGAAATTAAAAGTCCATCGACCGACTTTTTCCCGTTATTCCTTTAGCAATTTTTTGCGCTATTTCGCCATGGGCCCCAATTCGAAGGCTTTTTTCAAAGTCGTATAAAATTAAAATCTGCATTCTTTTTGTCTTCTAGTGATTTTGGACTTTTCCCTAGTGATCCAAAAAGTTGAAACAGACAGGGGCGACCGTTCTAAAACCCTTTTTGCCCGGGTTGTGAAAAAGGGGTTTTTAGAAATTTTTTGGGGGTGATCTTTCTTTTAGGACCCCTTTCCCAAAATTTTTAATATGGGATTTAGTGCTATTTGGGCTGTATTTTTTCTGTTGCTTTACTTTCCCCTTTGGGGAATGTCCTATTACTTTGACAGTTAAAGGTTTCAATACATTGGGTTTATTTTGGGGGGAGTTTTTACTTAATGGCCTTTTCTGTCTAGGGTAATACTTACATTTATGGCTGATCATCTTGGTCCCCTTTAAAAACCCTTTTCCCCCCCCTTTCACAGGTTTAAGGGAAACTACAAATTTTAAAAATATAACTGTATACTAAATAAAATTACAGAAAAACAATCACGCCCACATTTTCAAAACAAAAAATCTACACACCCAGCTGTTCTCCACATTTGGGCTCTCAGCAACTTTTTCTTTCCCCTTTTTCTTGATTTAACCCGTGTTTTTTTTCCACTTTAGTTTACCCTGGGTTTTGGTGGCCACAACTTAAGTTATTAAAAAAAACCCCCGGAGCAACATAATGCCCCAAAATAGAAAAAAAGGGCCCCCAAAGGGCCTGCACCTCCATGTCATCAAAAAAAGAGAGGGGAGGGAGAGGGAGGAGCCTAGCTTAAAATCCCCCCACCAAAAAAAGACTTTTTGCCAAACAAAAATTCTCTTGTTACCAAAAATTCTACCACATTTAATTTTACTTTTTTCAAAAAGAAATACAAAATTTTTTAAAACTAAAATTTTTTAAAATGTGGTGTTTGTGGTCCCATTTGTTAAAAAAACCTATTATTTCCCGAAAAAAGACTTACCCAGCTGCCTTCAGGCCCAAAGGGGGATCAGCCCTTTTGGGCATTTAGAATGCATTCCCCCTCAATTTTAAAATTTAAATTTGGTATTCCAGGTAAATTTACTTTTTAAATACATTTTGGGGGGTCCTATGCCCAATAACCCCCCCACCTCCCCGACGAAAACCTCACAAAAGCTAGCCGGTCCCTCAGGGTACGGTAGTAAAAAAATTTTAAATTTTTAAGTTGGGAAAGGGGGGGTAAGCAAGACTCTAGAAATGCTACCTATTTCCCAAACACCATAACTACTCTTCCTTTATGGTATTTACGTTTAAAAACTTTTTCTGTTATTTACAAAAAATTGAGAATTTTTTTTTAAAAAACTTTTAACCAACCCAAAATACTCAGGGGGTTTTTAACTATTTTAAAATTTTTTTTTGGTTTTAAAAAACAATAAAACCCCTTACAATGAAGAAAATTTACACAAGGGCCCTTTAAAACCTACCAACCGGGGCCCGTGCCCCTGCTTTTTGGGTATCAAACAACCAAATGGACTCCAGGGGGGCAAACTTCCCGAAACATAGACGAGAGTAAGCCAAACCCATGCCCTCGGTTTTACCCAGGCAAAAAATTAAAAAAAACATGTCACGGTTCTCTCACTTGTGGCCGAAAACCCAAAACCCGAGAGACTTTCCCGTCGACCCCACGATCTTTTAAAATGGTCAGGCAAAAACCCAACCCATCTTCCGAGGTCCCACTCCACCAAAAGATCCCCCAAACTTTTAAGAGGAGGTGACATAGAAAAAAGGGGGGGCCAAGGGACCACAAGGAAATCATTTGGCCCCTTTTGTTTAGGAGCACACCAAAACCAACTTTACATTTTTTTCCTGAACGTATCTGTTACCGAAGGTTTTCAACCAATGCCCAACCAAAAATTTACATATACACTTTACCCCGGTCACACTTTTGGGTCCGGGCTGATCCCCCCACATTAAAATGGGGTGGTATGGGAAAAAATACCCCCACCCCTGAATTTCATGAAAAATTTTGAGAGAGCATCAGCAACCCAATTTTCTGAGCCTTTTAAAAATTTTTTTAAAATTCCAAAAATTTTAAAAAGGGTTGGGAGGAAAAAAGCCCATTTTAAGAGTCTGATTTTAGTTTACAATTTAAAAGGCAGGATTAAAAGATCTTTAGGGATTTACAAATGCCCGAACAGCCCCCCCCCAAAAAAGAAAATTTTTTTTTTCCCGTGGTAAAATGTGGACATTTAAACTTAAAGGGTTTTCATTAAAAAAAAACAGTTCTGCAACCTCTCGCGGCAACAACAAACAAACCCAAAAAATCTCTTTGGGACCCGGTTGGAAACAAGTTTTTCAAAATTTCCAAACCCCGTTTTCCAAACTCACACAAAATTTTAAGACACAATTAACACAATTTGCATTTCACACATGAAAAAGGTATGGAAAAACAGGCCAAAGGAAAAAAACATCTTCCCCGCCCCATGTTTTTGGGTTTTTTTTAAAAATTTTTTTCTCTTATATAAGTAACAAACTTTTTAATCCTGTAAACCTTTGTTTTTGAACGACTTTTTTGGTGCATGTTTATGCCCAAAGGGGGCCCCCTAATTTTTGGGGGCCCTGAAGCATGGGAAATTTCCCACTGCCCCTCCCCTAAGCATACAAAAAATGGTGTTGGGAAAAAATTTAAATTCCTTCCCCTTTCCCTTCCAATTTTTCATTCAGATTTTTTTTCCCCCACCCCAAAAAAAATTGATTGGTTTATTTTCCCTTAAAAAATTTTTCCCCATGGAGTTTCAACTTTTCCCCCTTCGACATCCCAAACCCTTTTTTTAAAAATTTCCAAAGGGGGCCCGACCAAAATCTCCAAAAATTTTTTCATTAAACCCAAGTTGAAATTTTCCCAAAAAACTTTTTCAACATGTTTTTCCTAAAATAAAACCCTTTTTTTTCCCCCAAATTTTATACGATTATTGTTTTTCAGCCCCTTTTCATTCCCATTAAAATGCTTGGTCTTTTTGAATTTTTTATATAACTTCAAAAACCCCTTTAAAACCCCGGTTTTTGTGTACACTATACCATTTTTTTTCCCGCTCTTTTGTGTGGGATTTTTATATTTAAACCCCCGGGAACTTCCCCCACCCAAAAAGGTTTTCCCCCCCGTAACTTGCCTGCAGATTTTCACAGAAATTGGGTCCATTCAGCACTTCCTCTCCCCTCCCGAGCATTAAAGGTCCATAATGGGCCCACACATATCCGGTCTGGGGTTTTTTTGGGGACGTTTCACTGGGACAATCCCCCTATACGGAGCCCGTTTTTCCCAAACTGGAAAAAAACTCTGAGGGGGGGGGAGCATCAAATCCTCCCAAAACCAATACTCGAGATTCCAGAGTGCTTCCCCACTAGCAAATACAAAGAAAGGGGTCCTCTCATCCCCTTTTTAGTTTATTTATACCTTTGGCCCTTTCATCATTTTCCCTTTAGGGTTGATTAAATTTCTTATTTCCCCTTTTAGAAGGGGGGTGATAGGCCTTTTCAAAAATTAGGCTTAAATTTTAATTCCCCTTTAAAAAAATTTTTAAAAGATTTTGAGGTAAAATTAGGCCCTTGGTTTTTTGCAAACCCTTTAGGGAAAACCAACATGAAAAAAAAACTTCCCAAAGCCCCCTTTAAAATTCACGGCGTTATCTTTGCAGAGGGGCTGCTTCCCGGGAAACCCGGGGAGTGGAGCAAAAAATTTGTAGTAAATAATCATTTCCCCGGTTTTGTTTCCCTTGGGGAAAAAACCCAAATAATCTATTTCCCGTTTTCTGAAGGGCTCACCGGTGCTGAAATAGAAATGAAGGGGAACAGGTTTAATTTCTTCACTAGGTTTTTCCCAATTTAAAAAGGGAAAAAACTGATGGTCTTTAATATACTCTCGACAGGGCTCCCCAGCCTGAGACCAGAAAAATGCCGGGGAAAACCCGGGGAAACACGATCCCGGGGACAAAAAACCCCTTTTTCTCCTTCCCTCGAAACTGCAAAAAAAGTGGGAAATTTTTTTGTAAGAGTTTCCCCCCTTTAAATGAAAACAATTTTTTAAATGTAAAATCCTCAGCAACAGCGGGCAAATTTTTCCCGGGACCGAAATAAATTGCGCCCAAAAGATGCAGCCTTCTTAAATATTTAAAATGATCCATTCTCCAAACAAAGTCAGCTCTGGGTGGGAAAATCCCTTTTTTTCAGTTTATGCGTTTTAACTCAGAAAGCAGAGTTACCAAATTAAGGGCCCAACCCTCCTCTGAGAAATATCATGAAAAACTTTGGGAAACAGGGTCATGAACCAAATTTTTCCTGGGGAACCAACAGGAATGTGAGGGGGAAAGTTCAACAGATAGGAGTAGCGAGGGAGTGTATAGTAACAATAGTTTCATTGCCGGCTACTTGTTAAGGTAGGTAAGTCCAGCTCCTGCTATTCCCCCCCCCCTTTTTTCCCCCTCACCGAAAGTGATAGTTTGATTGCTGGCTGCTTGTTAAGGTAGGGTCATCTAGCTCCCACTATCCCTTCCCCTCCCTCTTTTTCCCCCTCGAGAGGTGACGTGTGGGGCTCCGGTCAAACAGTAAATCACTCGACTCACAGCTCCCAACACTACTGCAAGTACACGTCTGATCATATTTTAGTGGACTTTTTGGTTGAAAGCTTCACTTCTGACCAATAATTAACTTAGTCCTTTCAGTCTTTATTGTTAAATGTTTAATAATCAACCACATCTTTCAGGTATTGTACTTATCATGGAGAGTGATTTCTTAAGCAGTGGGTATTCTCTCTTTACAGCTTGGAATGACAGAGAGGGTCACCTGCCAACCAACAAGAAGAATAGAAGGAGACAGACTAACGTTCTGAGATATCCCATGTTTAACCTATTTACCTGTTATGTAAGCCAAAAACGGACCTAACCCCTCATCATAGCAGTGGTAACGAACCTGTGTTCCTGTCATCTGAAGCAATTATTCACGGCTACACTCTGTGAAGAACAAGCCGGTGGAGGTCACCAACACCTTGCTACCCCCCCCCCCCCCCCCCCCACATCAGCAACGGCTACAATTTCAACACACAGTGTCACCAACACCTGACACCCCATTACCACGATATACCTATATTAGCGTTGAGTTCAAATGAAATTTTTTTCATTTCATTTTTCATTTTTCTTTCAATTGGGAATCCCCATTCATGTTTTATTGTTTTACTTTTTTCCGTTTCTAAATAATAAAGTGTTATCATTGTCTGTTATTATTTCTTTTTCTATTCATTAATTTCCTGAGGGGGGAACCAGCCTTTGGGTTTAATACTGACTGAAGTTGTTACAGGGCTGAGTAAGCCTTCACAAGTGGCGACCTTGCCAGGATCAACTCTACTGAATCAAGATTCAACTCCATCTCAAATCTACCATTGGAACTTCAATGCTGCATACCACAGATGGTTACCACCAGCCATGAGTAATCATTCTCTATGGTAGGACTACGGAACAGGTATTTAAAAGATTTGGTGATTGTTATAGTCTCAATTTATTGTAAGTCAAGTCAGGCAGGATATATTTAATTCTGCCACCTTTTCGAGCTTGAAACACTTTGGAGGATTAGATTCTAGGGACCCGAGATTTTCCAGTGACAATTTGTTTCACTGAGCCCTTTATTATATCAAGGGAACTGTCGTAGGACACTCTTGATTTGTTTGTGAGAAGATTGGATGGTCAATTGACCCCATTCTACTTACTGTTTGCTCGGAGCCAGCATAGAACCCTTCGTTTTAATTAATACATATAGTTTAATTGAAGTAGGGATCGAGCCCTCTGGTTTATTTACAGTTTGAGCAGAGCAGGAATTGAACCCTCCGTTTTCTTTAACACCCGTTTCATTTCCCCTGATAGTTTAAGTTATTCTTGCAAGTATGGAGGAATACCAGTTTTGGATGAACGCTGGAAGTAAGTTAGGAATAACAGGGAAAAATTTAAAATCTTTCATTAGTGCTAAAATCAAGGAAATCTTGAAAGAGAGAAAATTGAGAGAGAAGAGAGACAGAAAGGGAAAGAGAACAGAATAAGGAGAGAGAAAGAACAGAGAGAGAGAATCAAGAAAGACAGAAAGAGAAAGAGAGGATAAAAAGGAGAGAGATTGAATTGAAAGAGAAAACCAAGATAGACAGTTAGAAAGAGAGAGAGAAGACCAAAAGGAGTGTGATAGACTTGATCATGAAGAGCTAGAGAACGTGAGGAACAGGCTAAAATACGTGAGGAACAAGTTAAATTAAGAGAACTTGAGGAAAGAGCAAAGGATAGAGAAGTTGAGGAAAAAGCTAGAGAAACTTGAGTTAAGAGAGAGAGAAAATGATCGTGAGCTCGAAAATCTCGCTTTGAATTAGAGAATAAAAGTTAACTTGACCAACAACAAAATTTGAGGAAGGAGTAATTGAACATCATGCAGCTAGTGCACATATTCCAACACCTAATTTACCTCCCTTCACAGAGGGTGATGACATTACTTCATACATTATCATGTTTGAAAATACTGCTACCCTCTGTGAAAGGCCTGCTGACCACCTGGGCCCACCAGGGTTTTTGGAAAGTTATTTTCTGGTACAGCTTCGAATATCTATGCAAAATTGTCGCAGGATATCATATGTAATTATAACCTACTGAAGAAGGCAATCCTTAAAGCATATCAAAAAAAAACAAAAATTCTTACAGGAAAGATTTCAGGCATGCCACCTTTATAGCCTGGCCAGAACTTCAGCAGTTACAGGTAACACTCTTTCGTTTTTTTAGACTTTTGGATAGAGAGTTCAAGAATTGATCACAGGGATGAATCTCTTAGAGACTTCATGGTTGCTGACCAGTTCCTGACAGCTCTTCCCCACCAGAACATTCATTAGAGAATGTAACCTGATTAAAGCTGAGGAAGTTGCTGAGGCCCGCCTGACTTGTATGCTGAGGGCTCACAATTCCTATTAAGACCTAAAGGGAATCGAACCCTAAGGGCAAGGGTTCACAGATCTTAAGAAATCAAATGCCTCTAGTGGAAAGTAAAATGGCTTCTTTTATTCCTGTTTGTCATTTGTGTGGTGTTTAAGGGACATAAACGTCCAGATGGTCTTCCTAAGAAGGTTCCAAAATGTTGGAAGGATGTTTTTAAGACTGTTAATGACGCCAAAGCACCCTTCTGTCAGGACAGTTAATGGACTTAATGTATTACCATTTTACGAGACACTGGATGACATGTGTAGTTTTTCTGATAAGCTGTTCCCTAATTTCTTAAAGAAAACTCATTACTTCCTGCTAGACTTTCAGAACTACTTGGGCCCGTACAGGACACTTTTCCTACCATCCGTTGTTACATTAGGTCTAAATGGTTCACAGGTTGGTTTCTGTATAGACGCGTACTAGCTCCTTCACTTCTTGCTCCGTTTTCTATTTAGGCAATGTAAAGGTGCCATTCTTCCGTCTGGGTTGACTTTCATCACAAAGATGGACATTAAGTGTTTTCAGATTTCCCGTAAGAGTCAGAGAAAGAAGCCCTCGAAAGTTCAGATGAGACAATGGTCTCGTGAGATTCATGTGGGATTAAAAACCAGTGATGACTACTCTCGAAAGCGAGGTAGTAGGATCAACCGGTTCACTTGTTAGATGAAAGTGAAGATATCACTCAGATACCATAAATGTCTTGACTTGGGTCAGACCAAGCCAAGGTTCTCCTATGTCCATACTTGATTTTCCCTGATTCAAGCCTTTAGATATATCAAAGGACTCTTTTGTCAATTTACAACGTAATTGCCTTTCTCTTCAGAATTTTTTTTTTTTTATATTTTTATTTAAAACATAGGACAAATACAATAATGTATAAGAGTATAAATTAAAAACCATACTAGATTTTACAAAACCTTAGTAAACAATCCTGGTACCATTTAAGAAAACACATAGATAATGGCCATATTACAACCATATACATAACTCACAACCATATACATAACCCACAACCATATACATAACCCACAACCATATACATAACCACAACCTTATACATCACCTTACCATACCCTCCTTTTATAATAATCATTTTGCCAGTGCATCCTCCCACAGCTGACACTTCTACCCCCCCCCCCCGTATGTACAGTCCTCGTTCTAAATACATACATTAATTATCCTAATGTAATGGTCATAACACTGACCTCATAAAACTTAATGAGTATTTACCTAAGAGTTGGTTGTTGCATCAACAAGACAAAAACATAAAATTTACAGGACTAAAACAGTTATATAACCTTACATTCCTATACACATTCACTGTAATAAGTTAGGAAGGAATATACACCACAATTAATCTCAAATATTAATGTTAACCATGAATTATAAATTTCTATACATTGAATATCGTGAAGTTCACACTCAAAATACAAGATAATACACCCATGCTACATAGCGGTTTTTCTTTACTAGGCTATGTAAATATTAAGATCCCAAGACTTAGGAACTTGAATAAATGTATTATCCAAAGGTTCATCATGATTTTAGTACTTAACAACACCAAATTCTTATACACCTAACATGCCAACATGCTGCAAAACTTATCAACACGTAAACAAGACATTGCACAATTACTATACTTTCGCTGCGCCTTCTAGCACGTGGCCTGACTAGTATACCTTACAAATACAGATACAAAAATTTTTTATCTAGGAGACTTTTATTATTATTTAAAACATTAGAACAAATACACTAATTGTTAAGAGTATAAACTTAAACCGTACTAGAATTGCACAAAACTCTAGGCACACAATCCAAGTACAGAGAAATAAAAACCCAGATATATTGGACATATTACAACCAATACATAACCCACAACACATCCTTAACCAACCCTCCTTTTACAATAATCATTTTTGCCGGACAGAACACAGCTGACACTTCTACCCTTAAAATATGTACGTCCCCGTTCTAAATAACTTACATTAATTATCCTTAATTAATGGTCATATCTGACCCCATCAAAACCTTGTATTGTTTACCAAGAGTTGGTAGTGCAATGAACATACAAGACACATAACATAAATTTACAAACTAAAAACAGATATGAAACATTACATTCTTATACACATTCATCGTACAGAGTAAATAGTAATATACACCTCAATTAATAATCAATTATTAATTTGACAATCATGAAATATAAAATTTTTTCAAAACAACTTGCATAACGGGAAGTTCACACTCAATCTGCAAGATAATACACCACTATGCTACATATGCGGTACTATACTAGGCTATGTACACATTTTGAAAGAAACCCAAGATTACAACATGAAAAAGTAATATCCAAATGGGTCTATTTATGATTTTAGTAAGTTGCCAACATAAAACTCTTATAACATCTATAACGCACATATAAAACTTAACTACCGTTGTCGGCACATTCCACAAGACTCATTTTATGAGCTAATTCAAGATCTCGTGCACACAACGGCCTCAAACCATACACAGACGTACGGAACCATCATTAATACATTACAAGTCACTCCCTACAAACCCGCGCTCTAACCCTGACTCTCTAAAACATACCGTTGAGTGCTATCAGGGGGGAGTCCAGCCCCCCGTGCCTTTTTTTTACCCCACCCGCAGTTGCCCAGCAACATATGAACCAGTAAAACATCCATACTTTGCCGGAAAACGATTATTCCAACTTCTACCATATATGAGTTTATTTATGCATACGGTTCTGGTAATACCTGTCCGCATTCGCCCGACTAACCTGATCCCACGGTTTTCCAGCATACCCACGTGATATAGAGGAGATCAGCACCACGTACATATTGCTCTTCGTACTCACTTGATACTCCACTAACTTCATGTTAAGGCCAGCTAGGTTTTGAAATATATTCCCCCACTAAGAAATCTTAAAACCGCCCCAACACGAACGAACTTTGTCCATGGTATCACAAAGGTAGACTGCATGAAAAGCATGTTTCTTCAAGGACCGCTACGCAAAGCATCCGCTCCCTTACCAAACCCATCCTATTTTAAGGACCGATTTTGATGCTAATTCCCCCATGATAAAATCTGTACACCAATTCACGAACCCTTGAGTGCCAACTAAGTTTACAAAATCATTCCCATATTTCCCCCCAATTATACAGCGGAAAAAACAGACAATCCCTGTACATTTCCCTACGACAACTATGCTGTCCATTTGCCCCACTGGATCCGTTGCGGCATTTTCTCAACTTTATCAACAAATGCAGCATGTCCTCACACTCGATTAATCCTTTGCCGACTTCCACCATTTACGCTTTTCGATCATTACCCGACCAACCCGGATGCCCTTCTCACCGCCCGCCCTAAGGAAACGCCTGCTTTACTAGAGGGCCTTCAACCCGTGGGCCCCAAAGCCAAGGAGACCTACAATCCCCACGATGAACATGGGTCATGACAACCTCCCGACTTAAAATGCCCTCCCGAAAACCCAAACATAACGTAAGACCCTTCTCTGCAGTTTCCTGTATATCCGTATCTCTTAATGGGTACACCGCAGGCCACAAACCCAATTACTTTATATAACAAGTTGTTTAAACACTACTGTCCTTGTTGCAACGAGACATCCCCAGCTCTTAACCCCCGAAGGTCAAGCTAAAGCCCTTGTTAACACCAATTCAGAGTTTTACATTTGGCCTCTCCCTTCTCATCTTGCCATGTACTCGATGCCACATTTTTAAGTTTGCACCACGACTGACCACCATACCTTTCGCCCAACCTCCCCCCCACCCATGTACCACTCCAATAATTTCTATTGTGCCTTGTTGACGCACATGCCCTGACTCTGCCCATAAACTCAACAATTCCATCCACGATCTGCAATCTCTTCCCATTTTAACAGAATTGTGGTATCATCTACGTACCCGACCTACACGCGCTGCATGGGTCACTGCTCAGCGTTCCACGCCTCAAACAACCACCATCCCCAGACATAAATAAAAAAAAATAATATTGGGTTTGATACAAACAAAAAGCCTCAAACCCCTTTCCATTATGGAATCGGATGACCCAATTTACCGTTTACCTGTACGCGTACCATAGCCGTGGCATACATGGTATCCACCATCTTGCAATTCCTCTCCAAAACCCAGTTCAATAAATTATGCCTCAATAAATCCCTATCAAACACAAGTCATAAGCATTTTGCCAGTCAAGCACGAGGACCCCCCTTGACATTCATCCGAAAAACTCCTAATTATACATGTCCTTCCCTCTGCTCCTACTTGGTATGCCCTTGCTTGTCCTCGTGAATTATCCGACCCAATAAACATTCCTCATTCTGTTTCCAAACTTTTGTACAAAGATTTTATAGTCAGGCACATAAGAGGATATGCTCTATATGCAATCAGACCCATCCCCCTCCATTTTTGGGCACCAAACACAACTACCCCGTACTTTGTGTCTACCTTAACTCCCCTCCGAGAAGCATGTACATTTTAATACATCAACCATACATTGCTTAATTACTTCCCCAATGCGCCTATAAAATCATTCGAAAATGCCAATCTTTACCTGGTGCCTTTCCTTTAACTCATACTTTAAATCGCCTCCTTACTCTCCTCACTCGATTTCTACCTTCTAGTACCGTTCTATCCCTGTCACTATAACTTTTATGAAAAATCCCTACTCACCAGGCCGCCCCTTCATGGACCCCCCTACTCCCCTCGTAGCTTTTCCCCAACCATAGATCAGCATAATAAAAACTCATGCTGTCCGTGGTGAGGAGTACTTGACCCGGCAGGTAACACCCAAACCGTGCATACTTCTAATTGCTAGAGGGACGTGGCCTGGTTGCCTGACCCTAAATTTGCTCATGACACAACCCGAAGGTTTTCACCCCTTAGCACTTCTTCCATACCTTGCTCTGACTCTAACGCATTGTAACGTTCATTGTGAAGATGTCGCAAGTCGACTACGAAGTTGTCAAATGTGTCTTACCTAATACTCCCGCCCCACATAGTATCATTTAGCTGCCCCTCCAGATTTAGTTTTGCAGCCATACCTCCACTTCGCCTCCTCTTTTCCCGCTTCTTATTATTAACCTTGCTATTACGCGGTTTGGCACGTCGTTTCCAACCATTCCAACAATCCTTCACTCGCCAGTCGCGTTTCCAAACTATTCTTCCACCAGTCCTGAAAAGATGACCCAATTCCCCCTCCCCCTCCAATAGCCGCACGTTTCAGTTTCCAATAACCTGGATAAAACCTTGATCATTCCAATCAGTTTCAAACGCTAGCACCTTGCACGGTGATCTGAAATCCCCACATCAAAGGTCTGTCGTGCCCAACTCTAATTCCTTGTGTTATCATAAAGTCTATTCCAGACGGGCCGCATAGCCCCTGCGAACGAAAGTATGCTCCATCCCCCACCCACCCCGCCCCCCACCACATCGTAAACCCATGAATCCCCAGGCAGATTCGTTAGACAGGTAAAACGCACCCCGTCCCCTCGCTTCTTCAACATCGCTTGGGGATATCGCAATTACCAATCCCACCGTGTCTGGTAATGATACGGCAAACCCGATGCGTTTTAAACGTTAAATCCTCCCTCACAAAAATCTATTTTAAACTTTAGTGTTCCTTTCCGGCAGGCATGTAAAACGCCAATAATACAAAACCCTACCTCACCCCAGTACCAATCTCCTCACCACCCTCCCACCTCCCCCCTCCTCCCATCTTAAGACACGCCAAGGGCTGGACTCCTTCACCGCTATAGCTACCCCACCTTTAATTTTAAGAAACTGCTAAACATTTCTTTTGTAGCCTTTTAACAGTAAGTCTCGCAAACTTATATTGTGTTTTGTATGAAACATACGTCACAGCGTTCCTCGACGCAAGAAACCACTCCATCCTCACACACTTAAAACTCTGCCCGCCAGGCATTTTACATTGATGGTAACAACTTGAATTCACAAAGAGTTTTCCTCTTGGTTTGTGGGTTCTTTTCCCGTTCCCCACGATATCATTTACACTGACCTTCTTAGGACCTTTGACTTCCAAGGCCCCCCTCACCCCCGTGCCCCTACCCATATATGCCCCCGGGCGCTTGCCATAACCCCGGCTGCAGAGGCCGCCTCAGCCACTTTCGACCATAATTTCTTCCCTGGCCGCTGTCCCGTGCAGGACCTCGTCCATATCCGGACACTCATGCGTCGTTTGTGGGAACCACCTTCCACACACCATCTCCTCACCAGCCGAAGCTCCTGGTGGATTCCACCACCACCTCCATGCAACCGTGTCATTGTTTGTAGTCATGTACAGGTCTACCATATTGTGGCGAATCATCTTCGCCACTTCTTGACACTCGGTGATTGAATGAAACGTTTGGGCTATGCTCTGCCCCATCCAGGAGTGCGTTTAGCACGTTCTCCAGCAAACTTTCCTGTGACAACTCCACAGGCTCCCGTAGCCCAAAGGTGGCGTGGTCACGTTTGTAGTGTCCACCGAAGGGTGGCACACGCCATAGACCCGCGTCTCCTCTTGGTTGTACTTCTCACTCCAAAGCATGGTCGTTTCGTTCAGGCGATGGAACAGTCTCCAGATCAAAGGCCTGGTTCTTAGGACAGCAGGGAAGGTTCCGGATACGTACAACCTGGCGTCTGGAGCACTGAGCAGCCACATGGTATAACGAGTTGCTTTCCTGCATTCTTAGTTGGCCTGCATAGTGACAAAAAACTTGGGTCCTGTATGTTCTAGTTAAACATAGTGAATCGGTGTTTTAATGTATCTTTCGGGGTGGCAGGAGCCTCCGGGTGCCCTCGTATGGGCCCTCCCTCCATACTCCCTTGGTCGCTGCAGTTGTACCGTGCCCGTTTTTCCAAAACTTTTCCGAATAACATACTCCTTCCGCCTCGAAAGGCACGTTCTTACTTTGACCCAGGTGACGAATGTGGAGACGTCATGCAGGCATCCTCTACGGCTGAATTCACCGCCATTTTTCTCTTGAAAAATCTTCCATACATCTTGCGAGGGTAAAGCCGGCATTTCGGATTTAAAAAAACCTCGACATCCCATTGAGAGCCACACCATATAATTCCTCAGTGGGGATGCCATAGACGTCGCGAATAATGGTAGGCAACAAGATATGCATTGTTGCACCACTGAGAGAGCCACGAATAAATTCCACACAGACCGTGTTTACTCTTCTACCCTGACGATCCGCCATCTTGCGTACTGTAGTACACGGTTCGCCACCAGGTGTAAGCAAGAGCAGGCTCAGAAACAGTCCTCTCAGCCCGCAGGTTGAGAGACGAATGCTCTTCAGAATTGCCATAATGCAGCTAGACAAAATCAAGTAATTAAAATGAAAAACTTTTCATATAAATTTGAATATATAAAGGATATCTTCTATAAGTCAGTATTCAAATTAAATTCAGATGAGATAGACTATTCCATCTTAGTTGTTCCAAGTCAATGCAGAGAGACTGTTCTTAAAATGGCTTATGACCTGCCAGTGGCCGGACATTTCTCACATAGTAAAACCTTAAATAAAATTAGGGAAATCTATTTTTGGCCAAAAATGTCCTCAGATGTCACTACCTATTGTAGATCGTGTTAAAGTTTCCCAAAACTGTCTCCTCCGAGGTACCAGCGAGTACCTATGGTCAAAATGCCAGTCTTTACGATACCCTTTGAAAGAGTAGTATTGACATCGTTGGTCCTTTATCTCCACTTCATCTGTGGGACATGATATATTTAACATTAGTTGATTATGCTTCAAGTTTCCCTGAAGCCGTACTCTTAAAGACCATAACTACTACAGAGGTGGCTGAAGCCCCTTTTTTCCATCTTCTCCAGAGTGGGCATCCCTAGAGAAATTTTGTTTGGACCGTGGGACACAATTCACATCTGACTTAATGCAACATCTCTACCAAATTCTGGGGTTTAAGCCTCTCTTCACCAAACCCATCATCCCCGCTGTTTAAAGGGAGGATTGAGCGCCAGCATTCGATTCTCAAGTCCATTTTAAGGAAACTTTGCTCCCTTAAAACCCAAGGAGTGGCATCGTTACCTACCCTGTGCTTTGTTTGCCATGAGGGAAGTTCCCAGTGACTCTTTGGGGTTTTCACCTTTTGAACTTCTCTATGGTAGACAGGCCAGAGGTTCATTGTCCATCCTTCATGACTTATGGACTAATGAGAAGGTGAAAGCTGAGGTTCAGTCTTCTTACCCGTTTCTCCTTGACCTTAGATCCCAAAATTGAGGAGACCCCTGACATAGTTTCGAAAAACCTAAGTTTGTCAATGGACCAGTACAAAACCTATTTTGTTTCCAAAAGTCAGAGGAGAAGTTTTAAAGTAGGGGATGAAGTTCTTGTACTTTTGCCTATCAAGTCAAATAAATTATTAGTAGCATGGAAAGGTCCATATAAAGTATTAAAAATTTGTGGGAAAGTTGACTACCCCATAGAAGTCAAGGGGAAACCTAAGCTTATCATAATCAACATCCTTTAAAAAATTTACCAAAGAAATTCGGTTAACTGCCTTAATAACTTTGACTTAGTTTTTCCACACGAACTTGATAAGTCAACTGAAGAATGTAAGGTGTGTGTAACTGACACCTCTAACTTAGACTATGATGAAGAATCTACATGATTGGTGATCTTGATCACTTTTGGCACAAACCAACATTTAAAATTAAGAATTTTGGATGACCTAAGGACAGAACTACTTTAATGTGTAGTAAATTTTAGAGGGCTTTTCTGAATTCCAGGTGTTACCTCCCGGAGTCCCTAAGATTGGGCTTATTGACGGACAAAAT
>NC_069481.1:26031352-26076037 GCF_026875155.1 Cherax quadricarinatus | reverse complement strand
CCCACACAGTGGGCTTTTTCAAGTCACATACAGATCTACCTGGGGTGTATGTATGTATAATGTTCGCCAAGACCGTAGTCCTGGCACGGGTCTCAATCTTGCGATGACCCGTCTCTGGCTACCGAGGGAGAAAGGTTTCTACAATGATGTGACGTATGCTGCTCAAGCACTCTTCTGGTCAGTTCAACTGGTGCATCTCATAAGCGACAACACCATATGTACTCCTAACTATGGACACTAGCGAGGAGGAGGATATGTCGTTATCACAGGTAACAGCTTGTCTGGTTCGTTGACTCCATGGTACACTAGTGTGGCCGCAGTCATCTCTGGGTCCTCTTTGGGAGGGAATATCACTCCTAGTTGCCTGCGGAGTGTCTCAGTAACTTCGCACTCCAGAAGATAGTGTGTTAAGGGCCGCTGGACAATGCGCTGACAGTACTGGCACATCTCCTCAGCCTTGTCTACCATCATCTTGGCTGTGGGAAAGCCCAAACGAAGCCGATGGATGGCGGTACACTGCGCTTTGGACCAGCTTCTATCATATGGAGGGGGTTCTCCCTGAGTCGCTGCTCGGTACCACTGTTGAGATGGAGTATCACCTAAGACCTCCCCCGTAAGTTTCATGGCTCTGGCAGCCACCAGTTTGGTCTGTCGTAGGCTGATTGGGACAGTAATCCCAACATGTGGATAGTCTGTTGCTGCCTTGGCTGCATCATCTGCCGCCTCATTTCCCCGGATGCCAGCATGGCTGGGGATCCAGTTCAATGTCGATCTGTTACCCTGAACTTCTAAGGCTGTCATTATGCTCAGGATCGATGTGATGAGGTGAACATTGTCCTGTGGTTGAAGATGGGAGAGGGCATTGATTGCATAGGTGAAATCAACATGTATGACAGGTCGGAGTCTATGTCGTAGGGCATGTGACAATGCCTGCTGAATCGCCACCAGCTCAGCTTGAAGGATCGTGCAGTGGTCAGGGAGTCGCCAGCCTTGTGTGTGACCATTGTGGTACAGTCCAGCTGCTGCTCTTTTCCTGTCAGGGTCGACAGAACCATCTGTGAAATACACTGCACATGTGCCTCCCTCTGCCAGTGCCATGCTTGTCTCAGCATGATTGCTGAGGGTGTCTTGACTGCAGAGATGCTTAGAGATGGGTAGCTGCATGATAAAAACATCGGCTGGATCTGGGCGGCAGGGAGGTGGTGGATGGTACCCAGCAACAGGAACGTCACAACTCTTCTCAAGGAGTAGTTGCATAGGCAGCAGCTTCCGCCCAGCAGCACAAAACGAACGAATCCAGGAGTAGTCCGTGAAGAGTGTGGGATCTTGTGCCATGGTTGTCAATATCCGTCTCCTTAGTGGGGTACCTTGCTGCCGGTGCAGAATCGTGGCCACTTTGCAGGCGTTTATGCATCTTACTCTGTCAGCCAAGGAAGGAAGCCGGGCCTCAGATCTGAGACATACTGTGTTGGTCCAGATGGGGGCCCCAAGCATAGTTCTTATCGCCTGATTGTGTATGACCTCCACCCTTTGCCTGCTCTGCGGGAAGAGATGAGCTAACGCCGGTGCACCATAGTCAATGAGCGAGCATATAGCTTGTATATAGTACAAGCGAAGTACATCTTTGCTTGCCCCTGCACGATGCCTCGTCATGGCTCTCATGGCGTTGAGTCTGAGTAGAGCACGTGACCTGACATACTCGGCCTGTTTCTGAAAGTTCAGCTTTTTATCAATGTAGATTCCCAAGTACAGGTAGGAGCCTGTCTACTCAAGTTCTATATCCTGAATACGTAATCTATTCACAGGATCTGATCCCTTGAACATCATTACAAAAGATTTCTCGGCCGAGATCTTGAGGCCTAGTTCACTTATCTAGGTGTGGGGTGGGAGCACTGGCCAACGCAGTGGAGGGAGCTGTTGGGTTTTTAAAACTGGGAAATATTTTAGTTATGGTTTTGGGGGGAAAACGTAAGCGCAGGAAATTAACATGAGTATAAGGAGAACAGTAAAGCAAAATGAGGTGGATTTTGGGAAAGCCATGCACTAATTACAAGACAGTAAAGGTTTAGGGGAAAAATAAAAGGAGCGGGAAGGGTAAAGAGAAGGAGGGTCATTAAAAATTTATTACACAAAATCGCAGTACTGGAATAAGATGGACAAGTTGAGACTATTAAAATGGTAAAAATACCGACGGGTTTTAGGTAACATAGCAACATTAGGTTTCTTTTATTGTGAAAACTTTTTCCCTAGGCAAAACGTTTCACAATAAAGATACCAAACGTTGCATATGTGTCTTACCTAACAAGTTGAGACATTGCTAGGCAGGTAACATAATTATTTGCCATTACTGAACGGGGGTTTAATTCAAAAAGTCGGGACAATGCCTGCAAATGTCACATTCGGGGTTTTAAATTGTTCCAAGTAATAAAGTATGGGGGAAGGGGGGGTGGGGGGGCATTGTTTGTCCGAGACGCTTGAACTGTTCATAAAAACGGGTATTAAGTCTGAAGAAACACATACAACCCTGTTTGGATAGAATTTTCAGAGGGCAGAAAAATTTAATTTTAGGGGTGATAAAACCGCCCCCCAAATTTTAAAGATAGGGACCAAGGGAACTACTTGGGGAAAAATTTGTTGGGGCCCAAGACACATAATGAGAAATTTCTAGGAGACTTTAATTTTATCATATTGATTAAATTTTTCTTGAGGGGAATTTAAAATTCTACGATTTCTTAGAAGTATTCAGGATTGTTTTTTGAAGCAGTTGGAAGAACCCTACAAGGGGGGTAATAACCTGCTTGACTTATTTCGGCAAACAATGATTCCCTTGTTAAAAAATTTTAAATTTCAGAGGAACTGGGTGCTACGACCACAAATCAATTACATTTAAATTTAAATGGAATATAATAGGGATAACCAGAAACAGTCCCAATTTTTCGCTTAGAAATTTTACATGGGCTTAGAAACACTTTTCATTTTTTTGACGGGGGTAACGAAGAGAGCTATCAATATACGTTTTCTAACACAATACATGCTGCTCAAAGAACGTTTATCCCTTTAAGGAAATTAATCAAATAAAAATAAACCCCAAAATGGATGAATAATGGGCTGAAATATCTACTGGGCTAAGAAAGGAATTTATAGGCTATCAAAAGAGGCGAGGGTCATCTTTGAATCGTATTTTGACAAAGAGGGACTTTAAAAAAGGGGATAAGAAACGCAAAAAGGGGACTAAAAATTTAAAAGTTGCTGGGGATTCTAAAACAAACCCAAAAAGTTTTTTCCAGGTATTAAAAAAAAAAGTCAAGATAAGATGGGTCCCCTTAAAAATACTAGGGGGCATCTACTGACAAAGAAATGAAATGTGCTCGTTTTTAAAATAATTTTTTTTTTCCCCCGGGTTTTTACCGGGAAAAAATAATAATATTCCGGAATTAATTTTTTATAGGGGACAAAGAAGATAAATTTTTAAAACATCACAGCACTATGAAATGGTTTTGAAGCGATAGACCACTGAAGCAAAATAAGTACCCGGGGGTCCTGATGGGGTTTTTTTCAAGGGGTTCTTAGGAATGCAAAAGGGAAGTCTTGAACCATTAACTAATTTTTTTAATTATCTCTTCAAACAGGTGAGTGTCTGATATGGGAAAGAGGGTAAGAAATTTCCCCTATTTTTAAAACGGGGGACAAGTCTTTAAAACCGTAAATTTTACCGCCCAAAAAGCCGCCCCAAATTTGTAGCCAAGTTGCTAGAGCAATTATAGCTGAGATTATAAGAACCCACTCGATACATAGCTTGATTATGATACCAGCAGGATTTAAAGGGCCGTCTTTTCTAAAATAAATTTATAACTTTTTTCAGTAAAGCTTTTTTGGCTGTTTTACCCGAAAAGAATTGATATTGTTTTCTTAGATTTTGTAAGGCATTTGATAGATTCCGCCCCAAAACTGTTGAAGAAAATAGAGCTCATGGCATTGGGGGAAGGGGGCCTCGGGGTCGAGCATGGCTCACAGACAGGAAGCAAGAGTGCCTAAATGGGGTTTTAAAACCGAGTGGGACTAACAAGTGGCGTTCCCCCAGGGGTCATCTTGGCCCTGTTTGTTTATAATATATTCAATATTTGATGAAGGAAATTTCTAGGAATGAGCAAATTCCCGATGACACAAGATAGGTAGGATAATTTATTTAAACAGATGTTAGGGAGCTTTAGGAGGATTTAGACAAACCTACTCTTTGGGCAGAAAAGTGGCAGATCAGTTCAATGTAGATAAATGCAAGGTTTTGAAACCGGGGGTGTCCATAACCCTAGCACTTTTTAAATTAAATAATGAGAACTTAGCCAAAAGATTTCAAAAGGACGGGGGGTTTTGGAAGCGCAACCTTAAAACCCAAGACAGCAATGCCTAAGCGACGTAAAAAGGCAAAAAAAATACTGGGATTTTTTTCAAGAAAATGTAAGCAACGAAGTCCAGAGGTCATACTGCACTTTAAAATCATTTAGTAAGGCCTCACCTAGTTATGCAGCTCAATTTTTGGCTCCATATTTCCGAATGGGGCATAAATTCGTTAGAAAACATTCAGCGTAGGGTACAAATTTTAAAACATAGCATTAAAATCTTCCTTATAAGAAAGATTGAAAACCCCTTAAGTTACATTCCTGTTAAAAGAAGAAAGAGGGGGACCCGACGAAGTGTATAAATGGGATAGTATTAAAAAAGGGGGTATTAACAAAAAGGTCTTTAGGATACTCTCCAAGAGAGAACCCGCAGTAAGGATTTAATTGATAAGTTTAATTTAGAAAGGACATAGGAAAATATTGGGTTTGGAAAAGGGTTTGAGAGTGGAACGTCTACCTATTTGGGATTGAGGCTAGGACTTTGGGTAGTTTTTAAATTTTGGGTTGGGTAAGTACATGATGGGGGGGGTTGGATTTTAGTGGGACTTGCACATCGGGCTTTTATCTTGGGTGGCATTGAAAATTGGGTTGGGCAAAAAAGTTTTTTAGGGGATGAAATTTTAAAGGGCCTGCCTGTATGGCCAAAAGGCCCGCTGCAGTGTTTCCTCCTTTCTTATGTTTTTATGTTTTTTAACTGCGTAATTAGGGCCAAAGCTCTCTGACCTGTCGTTTTAAATTGCCCTTTCCCCCCCACACATGCAAGATCATCACATAGCTGAGGACTGTGTACCCCATAAAGGGAACTCACAAGTTCCCATAAGGAAGTTAACAGGATAGGACTGGCACACCTCCTTGGGTGTACCGTTTTTTAGGGGTTTAAAGAAGAGAGGCCCGAAAGCTGCACAGGCCGCCTGCCCCTAATAGGGCTCTATCCAGGGCCCGGAGGCGTCATTTGACCCCCTCCGACTATATTGGGGCCCGAATTGCTGTGGGGGTGGCTAGCTCAAATGCCTTTTCAAGGTCGGGGAGACGACAATACTAAGGTTTTTTGTTTCTACAGCAATCTGGCTTGTAGAGTGGTTTGCACTCTGCTGACCCACTCCTTTTTGAAGCCAAATATGTGATGAGATTGGGTCCATGTTTCCATAGGAGCGTGTAACACCATCCTCCGCAGCTGGCTAAGCACTGGTCAGCGATATGGGTCTCATACTGCCGGTCCTTGGGGGTTTGGGAAATTGGACGATGGTAGCTTTTTCCAAGCTGCTGGGAGTGTCCTGGGGCCCCACGACTTGTTAATGACGTCAGTATGGCCTCCCATCCCTCTGCCCAGCCCGAGCAACAAAGGGGTATGTAAACCATCGATGCCGGGGCAGGTCACCCGTGTTCTTAATGGGACCGGAGTTCCAAGTCCGGAGGTCTTCACATCACATCTTCCGACTCACACAGCTTGATCTTAGCTGGCCTGTGGCAGAAGTCCGTCTTATAATTTCCGGGTGTTTTTTGGGGAGCTGAGTGAAAAAGGGTCCCCGGAATGAAAAGCTCCACTATTTCTCAGCTTCCCGGAGGGGGTTTGGGGGTGCGGTGGGCCCCGGCTTGCTCTTTTCCAATTGCTATGTTGAGTTCACCATATCTCAGATAAAGTGGTGTGATGCCCGAATGTTGAGCACCATTCCAGCCATTTCTCAGTTTTTACTCTGAGAGAGACTCTGCGGGCATGCTGCACAATGGCTCTTAGAGTATTCCTGTTCTCTGCCGTAGGGTTACGCCTGTATAGCTTCCTAAAAGAGTTGATGCAGTGGTTCTGCTCCCGCACCTCGTCGTTGTAGAACCACCAGTCTCTTTTGTGAGTGCGTCCTGTGCACTTCTTTGGAATTGTGCACTTTGCTGCCTGGATGAGAACAGTGATTAGCTCCTGTTCAGCCGTATCACAGTCTTCAGATAGAGTATGTGGACCACCAGTCATGAAGATAATCCTGGAACACCTTCCAGTTGGCCCTCTTTATGTCCCATCTAGGAGGCAGCACAACTGTGGGAGGCCTGTTGATGTTGAAGGTGGTGATCACTGCAAAGTGGTCGCTGACAAGGTGAGGATGAGTTTCCCATGTGGCTCCTGCTGCGAGTTGTCTTGACCCGAAGGTAAGGTCGAGGCAGCCACCCAACAGGTGTGTGGGGTCTCCATTGTTTAGCAACTTTACCTCTGGAATATCGTGTAGGAGCATTGCTATGTGTCTGCCAGCAGCATTGGTTGCTGAGTGAGAGTGCAGCATTGGGTGATGTGCGTTGAAATCTCCACCCACAATAATACACTCAGTGTGTGCTAGTGCGAGGAGCTCTGCAATGTCGAGGGTGTGTCTTGGGTTCTTGTAGATGTTATAGATGGTATTGGGCGCCCCAGGTATGTGCACAAGGATGGCCTGTACCTCGACATCCTCCCCACAGTCCACAGGGTTGGCTATAACCTCGTATTGGATATAAATACAGCTGTGCCTCTGCAGTGAACGCCCGGGTCCATGTGCCGAAAATACCCAGCAAAACCGGGTAGTCTTGGGTACATAGTCGGGACAGTGAGAGTTTCTTGTAGCACGACGATGTCAACCCGATCCCGAATTAATGTTTCCAGCAAGAGGTGCTGTTTGCCCCTCAGGCCCTGAATGTTCCATTGTAGGACCTTTAGGGTGTGATTTGGTACCGAAGTTATTCCATCGCTGTTGTTTCCTGAGCTGGAGACAGAGTCCTGCCCACTCTGAGAACCTGCAAATTCATGGCATCCACTGTCTCCTCTTCGGTCAGAAAGCACACTCTCAGGGGCGTATTGACCATCTGCCGGAATGCGCTCTGTTGTTCCGTGGAGTTGATTGTGTTGCAAATAAGATCCGTGAACACCTTGATGAGTGCTACGAGATCCTCCCTGGTGAGGGCCTGCTTTGGGGTTGGGTTCGAAACAGTGGATATTATATGGGCTGTTGTGGTCTGTAGGGACTGCTGAGGGTTGGATTTCTTTATTGTATGCACCGTGGTCTGTTGCTGTATACCAGGTTGGGTAGCCAGAATCTGCTGGTGAGGTGCCAGTTGAGTCTGCAAAGCACCTGTGCCGGGTAAGGAGTGCCTGCGTTGTCGTGCTATGGCCGGTGGGGGTTCGTTTAGTGCCACCTGCTGATCGCATTGACCAGATGCACCCTGTTGACGCCTCCTGTTCCTCTTGTTTCTGTTTCTTCGTTGAGGTAGGGGTGCAGGAGGTTCTTGACCTTGACGCCGGGTTTTGAGGTCTTGAGGGTTGGGAAAATTTCCCTGGGCATTGACTTGGGGTTAGCTGCTGAGAGATCTGCGGTATGGCAGGGTTCTCTGCACCCATCGTTTGCTGAGAGTGATGATCCGTCGTAGCCTGTTGCCTAGTTTTTGGCGTCTTCCAGACTTCTTGAATTCTGGCGAGCGTCTCGGGGCATCGAGGATTCCAGGCATGGTGTTTCTGCCTGCAGTTCGGGCACTGTGGAGTGGGTGGCGATGCATTTTTCAGCTTGGTGATGCATTCCTCGGTAGGGTGGTGCTGGCTGCAGACACCGCAGATTACTCTGTTCTGACAGAGTGCACCCAGGTGTCCATAACGCTGACACTTGAACAGCGAACTGGTTCTGCTGTGAAGGTCCTGACATCATACCTGCCCCAAGAACCGAGGTCCAGCTGGGATGGCAGTGGTCCAACCTGTCGGGTTGGTGCATTGCCTGCCATCTTTGCCTTGAGACGATGAGCTGACACCACACTGGGGTGAGCTGCTACTGCCTCGATGGGCATCATCAGCGGGTATTGCATCACTACACCCTTGGTGATTTTCTGCCTAGAGTCCAGTTCCTCCAGGGTGAATGAGCGATCTGTCTCCATGACTCTCTTCAAGGTGGTATACATTTCCTTGTTGAGAGGAGTCAATATTGGTTCTCCCCTCAAGTGTAACCATATCTTGAACTTCAGGTTGTGTCGTGATTCCAGGTATGAAACAACGCCATAGTGGGTTCTGTGGTCCCCGTAAGACTTCACCTTGAATTTGCCAGGTTGGTTGAGCTGGTTTGCCTGCTCCTTGGACGGACGGCGCTTCTTCTTGTCCACAGTGTTCCATCCCTCTTGGTTTTCAGGGGGTGGGGGGTTTATTCCCTCCCCTGTTTCTATTGTCGCTGGCTCCATGGTTGGGACTGTCAGATTTGCTACAATGTGAGCAGGATCTTCCTCTTCCTCTCGCAACTTCTTCGCTAGAATTTCGCCCCACATTTCCAAATCTGAGTCCTCCGTCGTGTTTTGGAGCATCGTGGCCTCTTCTTTTCGGCAGAAGCCATGTGCCTATCTTGTGATAAGGTAGTGAACTCCGTGAACTGAGTGTGTGTCAATGGATTGAAGTCAAGAGGAAAAAATGACAACCTAACCCTACCTATGGTGTTCAAATAAAGTGTGACTTTTTTCCCTGTGATTTTTTCCCGGACACTTCAGTGCTGTCAGCTTTAGCTGGGAGACTTCAGTAGTGTCAGCTTTAGCTGGGAGACTTCAGTAGTGTCAGTCTTAGCTGGGAGACTTCAGTAGTGTCAGATTAGCTGGGAGACTTCAGTAGTGTCAACCTGAGCTGGGAGACTTCAGTAGTGTCAGCCTGAGCTGGGAGACTTCAGTACTGTCAGCCTTAGCTGGGAGACTTCAGTAGTGTCAGCCTGAGCTGGGAGGCTTCAGCTGTGTCAGCCTTAGCTGGGAGACTTCAGTAGCGTCAGCCTGAGCTGGGAGACTTCAGTAGTGTCAGTCTTAGCTGGGAGACTTCAGTAGTGTCAGCCTTAGCTGGGAGACTTCAGTAGTGTCAACCTGAGCTGGGAGACTTCAGTAGTGTCAGCCTTAGCTGGGAGACTCCAGCAATGTCAGCCCTAGCTGGGAGACTTCAACAGTGTCAGCCTTAGCTGGGAGACATCAGTAGTGTCAGCCTTAGTCTAGATTTAGACCGTACATACCTGGGGTGGAAGGAACAGGAGTATTTATAGTCATGTTCAGAATGTTGAGGTCAGGTGGAGAATGCATCATCTGATGATCTACCGGGTGGGGTTATAGAGTCTTGCGTAGCTTGGCAGGGGTATTGGACAAGTTGTGAGTAGACCTTCTGCAGTGGTCTATGTTCTTATGTGGGATAGCGATGAAGAAGTTTCTTGGCGAGTGGTTCAGCTATGTTATAGAAGCCGTTGTTCTGGTTGAAATTGTTGGTTATAGAGATTAGCGATGATTCCAGGATTCTTCGGTATTGGGTGATGTCTTCTGTGGTGATAAATCTTGAGTTTCTGTAGTTAATTAAATGGTTGTGTGAATTGCGATGTTGTACACAGGCATTCCTTGTATCGTCAGTCCTGCTTGCATATTGGTGTTCTGAAATACGTGTTTGGAGGTCTCTTGATGTTTCGCCCACATATAATTTGTTGCAGTCATTACAAGGGATTATGTATACCCCTGCAGAGGATGGAAGCTTGTCCTGTCTACTACTGGTGATGTCCTTGATGGTCGTGGTTGTGGAGGTAGATACTTGGAATGATATATTGGAAAAGATGTTGGAAACATGTTTGGCAATGGAGTTGGTGGGGAGGACTATGTATCTCTTCTCGGCAGTGTCTTCTCTGGGTGTAGTTATAGGCTTCTTCCTGCGTGCACTCAGAATCTGTAGCAATGAGTTCCTTGAGGAAGAATGCACTATAATTGAACAAGTATTTTCTAAACTCCACTATCCTCGTCACTTCATGAGAGACTGCAGGCGGCGGGCATTAAAGATCTTCAACACACCCAGAGAAGACACTGCCAAGAAGAGATACATAGTCCTCCCCACCAACTCCATTGCCAAACATGTTTCCAGCATCTTTTCCAATACATCATTCCAAGTATCTACCTCCACAACCACGACCATCAAGGACATCACCAGTAGTAGACAGGACAAGCCTCCATCCTCTGCAGGGGTACATATCCCTTGTAATGACTGCAACAAATATATGTGGACGAAACATCAGAGACCTCCAAACACGTATTTCAGAACACCAATATGCAAGCAGGACTGACGATACAAGGAATGCCTGTGTACAACATCGCAATTCACACAACCATTTAATTAACTACAGAAACTCAAGACGTATCGCCACAGAAGACCACACTCAATACCGAAGAATCCTGGAATCATCGCTAATCTCTATAACCAACAATTTCAACCAGAACAACGGCTTCTATAACATAGCTGAACCACTCGGCCCAGAACTTTCTTCATATCGCTATCCCACATAAGAACATAGAACACTGCAGAAGTCTACTCACAAACTTGTCCAATACCCTGCCAAGCTACCCAAGACTCTATAACTCCACCCGTAGATCATCAGATGCGGCATTCTCCACCTGACCTCAACATTCTGAACATGACTATAAATACTCCAGTACCTTCCACCCCAGGTAGATCTGTGTGTGACTTGAAAAAGCCCACTGTGTGGGTGAAACGTTGTCAATAAAGGCTCACATTAAACTGTATATGTGTTTATGTTTCCATTGTGACGGTATTTTATACCATTTATTTTCACAACATTTGAAGCAGAGTTTCAACTTCTTTAGTCTCTGTTGCCTACTGCTCAATGTTGTATACTCAGAGAAACTCGTGCTAGTGTGTTCACCTTCGCAGAACACGCATATTCTGGCATGAGTGCCTCTGAGGTTCTGCTTAGAGGTTCTTGTCTTAAACACTTCTTTACCATAGTACAATCCAACATTAGTTGTGTGAGCTTTAGGCTGATCTCTCGAGATCTTTGAGTAACTGTCTGTGTTTTTATGTGGTGATGGTGGTGACTCTTCTCTCACACCTATACTCAAATGAGAAACGAGATCTCCCAACCCCTCAACAAGTTGTTGTATTATCAAGTGGGAGTTCGATACGTGGATAGGGTAAAGTAATACTCACGTAGGCTGGTAGTACGTATATTACGGATTATGTGGGGAGCGCCCTTACAGCCGTAACCTTGTCTCTCTTGCTCACTCTCGAAACTGACGTGGCCGCTCCACAGTACCCTATGTGGGGGGTCTTTGATAACTGCTGTGGTCAGCACAAATGAATTCAGACAGTGACTCAGCAGAGACGGTTGGTAGTGAGTCAACTACTGGTACACTGGTTACTGGTAACTGGTTACTACTACTGAGAGCTCGGCGACGCTAACTTATGTCGCCCCAACATACAACTAATACAAACTAGAGATGGCAGGTATACGGCTTGGATGGGTTGATTCTATACAATGTCAAAAGTACACAACAATTAAACATTATACATACATAAGTAGAACATTGGAATGGAAGCTACGTAACTGAAACTGTAATGCAATACAAGGTATAATTATACACAACTCATCGAAGAAACTCAACGTTGAGATTACACAATAGAAGTATAAAAAAAATTTGATCGATCGATCTGTATTCGTGTGATCTATGGATTCTGAGGAATTAATATATACAAAGACGAGTGTTTAACAGAAAGGCAGATACGGTGCACTCAATCTAGACTGTTAACTCTCAGAATGCGGAGAGAACATAACACAAAAAAAAAAAAATTCTTGAATACTGAATAAGATGATACTGTAATTATTCATCTATACAGGATTTTACATTTAACCCCTAACTCAGCTTAGGTAAGAATTGACATATGCAGAATGGTGTCATCTCTGGGAGATCAAAACTCTGGGTTGCATTGGCTAACGTTCATGCTGTATTGAGAGGAGTCTAACTACCTGTTGTGTCGTAGGAATAACGACATTCAGGTTGATCGTCTAGTATCAGAGGAAGATGAGACAGGATCAGAGGATTTGTTTTAAGTCTGTCACATAGTCTGGGTTGGAACATCATTATCAGCACATACTAACTCATATGATCTAAATGCGATTCTTTATACTGACCAATAACTAATCTCACTAACCTATACTTATTACCAGTGATATGTTCAAACTACTCGATAAGGAACAACAAACATTTGATCAGCTTTGGCATTGCAACGTTTTTGTTAAAAGTTAATCAGCATAACTCTCGGACCTACTTTGATTTTGGATGGCTTGCTCGAGTGTTTGCGACTCTTGTAAATTCTGCTGTTGATTTATGAAGTGTTTCGAAACGGATTCTTCTAAAAACACTTTGATCTAAGCTGGTACAGATTGCTTATGAAATCATCAGGGTTGTAATTTGGGTTTCGGATTAGAATATACAACTCATAAGGCAAACGACATCTACACCACACAATGCTTAATGTGGAGTGTCACCTATAGAAACATTGTAAGCAGAATTTATAGCACACTGCACATCAGGTATAACTTCATCCCAAGTTCACTGTTGGATTGATAGTGGCATCTCAAGACATCAAGTACTTTCTTATTGGTTCGTTCCGCTAACCCATTGCTGGCAGGATGATGAGGAACAATGGTGGATTTAGAGATCTTGTACAAGGCACACAAATTTTCAAGAATCTCATTACAGGAATTCACCTCCATTATCTGTTACTAGGGGACTTAGGGGTAGTATCTCCCTGCAGAAAAGCATCTCTAAACGCTTTAGCTACTGTACTCGCAGTCTTATCTGCAATAGGAACTAACTCACCATATCTTGGTGAAATTGGTCACCATAACACACAGATGTTTGTTGCCTTGAGGGAACATTGGAAATTAGTTTACAAATGCTAGCGCACTCTTTCCGCACGGTTCGCTAGTATTGATACACTTGGAATTGGATTAGGACCATTAGCATTAACCTTTATTTGCATGCAGACCTACATTCTTAACATACTCAGAAATATCAGTTGCCATAACGAGGCCAAAAGTATTTCAATCTGCTTGTTTTACCTGAAGAATCCATACCAGGAAGTGCAACACCGGTACAATCGTGAACTAGCTGTAAGGCTACATTCACTATGACTGTGGAATACTAACTGTTAACTCTTCTGCTAGGATACCCAACTCGGCTTGTTCGATACATAATTCCTTGGGTCATGACAAAGTCCACTGATGGTGCTGGTGGCTCACAGTCAGAATAAGATCTTCCGAGCATGAATCGAATCCACACCAGACCACATGGGATCTGTTCGTTGAAGCATTCTTTACATCTTCAGGCCACTAAATGGAGGTCTGCATTACTATACTAACATGTCTCGATAAGGCACTGCGACTACCATTTTGACTTTTGCCAGGGAAATGCTCAAAGGTGGGATTGAACTCTTGGATAGTCAAGTCCATCTGGCTAACCTTCTCCAGTAGGTTGTTGTTCTGGAATAAGGGTATCAGTGGAGCATGGTCCTGTCCAAGACCATGAACAGAGTACTGATAAATAATGTCTCGGAAGTGCTTTTAAAGACCATACTATTGCTAAAGCTTCTTGTCATTACTGTTTAATTAACGTTTCAGCCTTCATAAGGACTCGGCTAGCAAATGCAACTGCGTTGTACTTGCCATCGTCTTTTGAGCTAGTACGGCACCAATGCCAATTGAATCTAGCATCAGTGTTCAGATAGAAGGGTTTAGAAAAATCTGGAAATTTCAAAATGGATGAGCAGATGTTACTTGTCTTAGAGCTTTAAATGCTCTTTCCTTGACGGAAGGTCAAACAAAAGGAGGCATCCTTTCTTAAGCAGACTCAGTTAAGGACACTATGGAAGAAAAAATTGGCAATAAAGATCTATAAAAAACCTGCTAAGTAAGCCCAAAAGGACCTTACGGCATCAGCAGTTTTGGGGTTTGAAAGATTAGTAACCTTGCAGTTACTTTACTTGGTTAGTCGTAACCCCTCCCCCCTAAGGGGGGAAGTGACTACGTGGACCAACAAACTTAATTTTCAGTTCTGAAAAATTGACATTTAGACAGTTTGATCTTTAAATTGGCTTCTTCAAGCTTACTCAAGTACTACACAAGTCTTTCAAGTGTGTATCCACGTCTTTAGACAATGACGATTAACATCGATCCAAGTACACCATAAAGTGCATTACTATGAACCTCTAAAGATAATTAGTCATGAGCCTTGAGAACGTGATAGGGGAAGAACGTAATTCCAAACGCCATAACAGAGGAAGTGATAATGACCTGTAAGGAGTGGAAATGTAGGACAGTTAGCTTCTTGCTGTCCCTCGTAAAGAGGGACTTGCCAAACCTTGTAACAAATCCAGGGTTGAAAAGACTTTGTTATCTCCGAAGTTACGCAAAAGATCACCCAGTACAGGAAGTGGGAAGGCGATCTGGAATAGGGTTTTCCGCTTAAACTTCCTAAAGTCAATCACTGGGCGCCAAGAACCATCCTTCTTAGGTACTAGTA
Source organism: Cherax quadricarinatus (assembly GCF_026875155.1). Lineage (NCBI taxonomy): Eukaryota > Metazoa > Arthropoda > Malacostraca > Decapoda > Parastacidae > Cherax > Cherax quadricarinatus. The sequence continues at coordinate 26,061,329 of NC_069481.1, read as the reverse complement.
TCAAGGGTCCATTCCCAAGGTGAATTGCTAGTGCAATAACTCCATCACGAGCTTTTGATTGTTCAATATCTTCTGCCGATCACAACTGTGAATGAGCCATTCTGTACGCAGGTATGTAGATAGGTCTAGTACCAGGTTCAAGTGGAATACAATGGGACAATAAGTTCGTTATACCCCATCTTCTACACTGGTAAAGCAATGGCTTTACAACGTTTTTGTTCAACAGAGTCAACAAATGCTTGACTCATTCATGGAATCAGTGGGGAGCTAAGACTTCCCCTCAACTGGTGGAACGATTGATCCAGTGAAGTGATGAGGTCTTCCCCCGGCAGAAATAGCACCAACCCACTGGCAGGTGACCAACTCATCCACTACTTCTGAACAGGGTAAGGAGAGTGAACTAGGTCAACGAGGTTGTATTTTGCTCTGAGGCGAACACTGTGACCAGAAGTGTTGGCCAGGAAGAAGATGGATCTACTATCTCTTACAACATGTAAGGATGGTTCAACAAATAAACATTTTACTTTGCAAAAATCATTGTCAACTAGGACGTTAATCACCCATCTGGAACACTAGAACAACTACAGACACTCTAGTGAGAGCACTAGCCGCCAACATGAGACTCCCTTTCTCAGACGGCATGGGGACATCAACAAGAGATGGCATTAAACTAGTTTCAAGTAATCGTTTTCTGACAAGGCATCCCTGTGGAGAAAAAACTACTACCGGAACTAGCAGTCATTGCAGGATAGGTTGTGCACTCAAGGCAAGTCTGAGTGTCCTCGGACACTTGAGGCATCGGCTATCCTGCAAGTCTGAAGGTATAGGTTGGAACACAGAAGGGAGTGACAGATTACCAGTGCCTGACCGCTGGGTAGCACTGGAGGAATGCATTGCCTTGTAAGGACTTAAATATCCCGTACATCATACTCTGCGGCAGTATGGCAGACTCGGATCCAACTGGTAAGACCCCAGACTGGAATGATCAAGGTCGTCAATTTGGCCAATGCCATCGATAAGGGTCCGAGCAACAATGCGTAAGTCACGCATGGAATCAAAGCCCAGTATAAGTAACCAGGGAAAGTAATCTTGGTCGACAACAAGGAAGGAAGCAGTGAAGTCTCTACCGCCTTGAATGAAAAGGTTAGGGAAGTCCGACCTCGGACACGGCAGGTGAGAACAGCTACTCCACTAAGGGAGGACACATGAGTCGGTTCTACGAGAAGACATGTCGTAACTGCTTATACCTTAAAAACCAACTAGACTAATAATATTGGACTTGGCACCAGGAAGTCCATGAACAAATAACGGGGCCATTATGAACAGATGCTGCACTATAGGGCCTATGGTTGCATTGGAAGTTAATGTGCAAACAAAAAGGTGGATTGTCATTCAAAAACTTGTTCCACTTCATCCCCAAATCATCTATGTCAGAGACATGTGAGCAACATCCAATCAGCAGGATGTCATTCTCGAGACTTGCTAAGGCTTCAAAAGAATTGCGAAACGGGATGGTGTACTCATTATCACCTACTGTCACCATGGACGGTTTGATTGGGGGCCCCGAATTCCCCGCGAATTGGAAAAGACCTGGTTTGGTTTTGCGAATTGGAAGAATGACCTGGTTTTCTGGTTATTTTGAGACCACGATATCTGTTTTCCTCTACGGGTTCTGCGGTTGGAACGGCCACGGAAATGGACCTAAGTACTGAAGGTTATAGAGAGCATTGCAATCAGATTGTCATGTCCATGTATTCTATGATAAGTACAGTAGGAGATCTGGGTACTCATCATCAGTACGACGTCCTCTTAGGGTAACTATCAGGACAATTAATTGCAATATGGCCCGGAACCACAGTTGTAACAAGTCCGCCGACTATGGTTACTGAATGTACTATGAAGACAACGAGGTTTATAACGACTTCTGTACATCTGGTTCTTGGTGATCATCTGAGATGGTTTGACGACCACGATTTTGTCTCTGTGGCGCAACAGAGGTTGTGCAGACTGAGCATAGTGTGAAATTACTTTTATTACATGGGAAAGTACCCTGGGGGCACAAGGAACTACATGATTTAAGGCTGTAAGTGTTCCATCGTCCACAGTTGGAGATGAGCCTCATAAGCACACACGGAAGCAGGCTGCATTAATTCTTGATTGCTTCCAAAAGAAGAAGCCGGCTATGTGGTGGGGGGGCAAGTGATTCTGTAAAATGGTTAGCCTCTTCAGGGAGAAAAAGACTGATGACTGTACAGCATTGATAAATGATGATAAAAGTTTGTCTAATCTAAACAGCAAATGTCACTCAACGATTCATTACCATGGTTGTAAGCATTCACTAGTTTCCCTAAGAACGACATTTGGATCACTGTTTTTTTATTAACTGGGACAAGGAAAGAACGAATCAGTTTTCCTCATATTTGACCACTTAGTAAGATTCCTGTAGTCCACGCACTATCAAGGAATCAACAACGGGCACAGCAGCACGTAACGAAGAAGAGCTTCTTAGAGCAAGTCTGAATAGACTTTCCTCTGAAGGAGGACCTTCAACTAGAGCACTCCAGCACGAGAACGAATGGCGCAAACCATGCTCAAGACTATGGTTCATGGCCATTGAATAAAGGTAACGCATCAAGGGAATCACGAGTAATAACTATAGTATCTCGGTGTCTGGTCCGGTCTGTCAGTCCGCTAAGGAACTGTGAGGAACTGATGACAGGGCAACAGTAGCCTGAGAGGTATGAGTGTCGACATCATTTAAAGTATCACTTGACGTATGTGAGACATAATGGCAAAGTTTTGCACGAGAACAAATAATGCAAAAATAATGAACAATAAAATGATACAAAATGCTAGAATTGAAATAAAAGAGATCGCCAACTAATTCCAGCAGAATAATAAAAAATGTCTAAGATACACTGCAAGAGGAAGGACAACTCAATGTAAAGGACTATTGGCCAAGAAAAAAAATTACATTGAAATATACAAGTAAAAATATTACTGGAGACTGAATTAAATGCAAAATGAGCTGTCTTTACTCTTGCTAATAAAGAAATTAATTAATAAAATTTTAAATCAATGTAAAAAGTAGAAAATAAAATTACTAAATTGTTAACTGGGAAATTTAAGTATTTTCTAAGAATGCATAAACAAAATTAGAATATAATTCATAAAAAATATCAATAAAAGAAAATAATTCACTGCAGAACAAGTGCAACAAAATAAGGTGTAGAAATAATCACTGCAGTAATAAAGTGTCACTGGGAAAACTCAGGTTAAATAATAAAATAAAAATATGAAGAAAAACTGATTGAACACTTTAACTCTTAATTGTAAATTAGACAAAACAATTTACTCAAACAGAGTAAAGAAAACACTTTACGTTAAAAGTAATTGAAATTGCATCAAGAGTGAATTTGTTCAAAGAAATATAAAAATATGAATAAAAATAAAACAAAGGAACAAAACGGGTAGTGTAACACTTACAGTGGCGGGGCACACAACACTTAATCACGTATTCATTATCTTAGTATATTCTTACAACAAAATCTTGCTGTGACTGATACGACAAAAATTTGCTGGCAAAAATAATGGTACACAGTCCTGCGAAAATTAGAGGAATGAGACACTGCTGGCATACGAAAAAAGACACACATAGAAATAAAATGGATAATATGGTATACTGGGGGAATATCACTGCATGAAATACAATGACAATTACTGGATGAAATACAACGCTGAAAGAATACCACGATAAAAAAAATGAATCACTTCACACAGAGTGACTGACTGGTACACATACACAATAATAACTTACTACAGACAGAGAGTAAAAAAAAAAACAACACAGAAAAAAAAAAATATACGATGACGTAAACACTGAAAATAATTGCAAAAATAACTAGTCCAAAGAAACACTGAGATCCTACACTGAAAACACAAGGTTTAGAGTACACAAGAAATTCCACTATAATGTCCCTCACACACGCAAATGTCTTTAATCAAGAAAAATGTCTCTAAACAGAAAAATTATCACAGAAGTTTAGTAGTCGACGTGATGACTGGTGAATGAGGAAGGTTGTCCACGCAGTGATGACGCCGACACTCACACTGTCGTCGTGGAAGAAAATGCTCTTCTCGGTGACATCGCATAATTGGCTTTATCGTTGGCGCTCAGCTACATCTCTTGACCAATTATGTGAGCCAAAACCAGTATTAGGACCCGTACAAGGGTGCAAACAACCACAGGTAGATGAGGTGGGTGGCTGGTGGTGGGTGGTTGGTGGTGGGTGGTTGGTGGTGGGTTGGTGGAGGGAGAGTGTAATAGCCGGTGGGTGAGATGACTGCTCGCTGCGCTCTGGCGCACACTCCACTCTACCCATGAAGGTGGCTTGATAAGCCACTCTATGCCACAGGAATGTTGAAAAACACTCTTAGCATCCAACTGGGAGCACAAAGCGATACATGAGACGATACTTCAGAGGAACTTGGCTTACTTCTTACTGCATGGCTTACTTCTCTCTCTCAGCTGGGTTAGAAAGCTGGGTTGGCTGACTGGCTTACCCCACGAGAATGGCTGACTGGAAGACGTGTAATGATGCACACAGCACGGAGGAGCAGGCGGATGACAGGAGACAGGCTGGATAGTCTGACTGGCGTTCACTTCCAACAGTCTGGCTTACCTGACTGGCCTTAATTGTCAAAATCCGGGTCAACCCCTCGGAGATTGAGCAATTATCACACAAACTAAGCCCAGAAAGCTTGAAAAATTCTGCAACAGGCTTGCAGCTGGAGGTTGTGAGGGAGCTAGCTGGTGGGTGAGAGGTTTTCACCTTTGACTGCACCGCTACTCATCAAACAGTCTTCTAACGTCTGGAATTACCCGTTAAAAAACTAATCCATGCTCCACACCGGTGCCACCATTTATCATGTGGGAGTTCGATACGTGGATAGGGTAAAGTAATACTCACATAGGCTGGTAGTATGTATATTACGGATTATGTGGGGAGCGCCCTTACAGCCGTAACCTTGTCTCTCTTGCTCACTCTCGTAAACTGACTGGCTGCCCACAGTACCCTATGTGAGGGGATCTTTGATACTGCTGTGGTCAGCACAATATGAATTCAGACAGTGACTCAGGCAGAGACGGTTGGTAGTGAGTCAACTACTGGTACACTGGTTACTGGTAACTGGTTACTACTACTGAGAGTATCGTGAACCGGTTTGTCAGATATTTCAAATGCAACTCGTGTACTGTAGTGCTAGCCAGTTTCCTCTGAATCACCTGACTAATGACCCATTCTAATTCATCCTCATCATGTAAATCTTTTGGAAAAAAAAAAAAAAAACTATTTGTCAAGCTCATAATTTCAATGCGGAACTTCTCTAGGCTTTGACGGTCATGTCGGCAAGCCTCTAGATCCAACAACCAATATGGCCACCTTTATCTCTTCACTGTTGCCAAACATGTCCTTTAACTGGTCTTTGGCATGTTGGTAATTAGTGTCAGTAATCTGGTAGTGCCGGACTAAGTCTAGGGCTTTACCTTTGAGCTGTGATCGTAAATACTGCAATTTGACCGCATCTGACAAATCGTTTCTGTCATCTATCTGGGCTTTAAACTGATCCCAGAAGGCAATGTACTCTGTTAGGGTTCCGTCAAATGTTGGAAAATTCAACTGGGGAAGTCTGGGCAACATATATTAACAGGTGTGTGGCTGCTCAGGGTACCTGCGGTGTTCGTCACCCCACTTGGCTTACTAGTCTTTAATGTGCTTAACTGATCTTTGTACGTATTCATCTCCTGATGACAATCTACATCATCCTTAGTGAATTCGTCCTGAGCTTGCCGAAGACTATCCTGGGATTCACCATCCTCAATATCCTGTAACTCATATGCTGAGAATGCTCGTTTGTAGGCTTCCCATTTTTCCCTCAAACACTTCAAGCAGTCTTGCAAATCATCGCAGTCTACTTTAATGCATTGGCTAGTAGCCTTGCACCTGTTGCGCATTCTGTTCAGATGCCCTTTGTATGCAGCCACTGATCGTTTTAATTTTGCTAACACTGAACCAGACTCTGTTGGATTCTCATCTGCCATTGTCGAGGTTTAATTAGGAGTGCGACACTAACAGTACTTTACTAAACCCACCCCACAGCCCGACATGGTGCTAGGCAAGAATGAATGGGTCTCAAGGCTCCTCAACAAGCTTAACGACTCCCTTTATATTATTGACTCTACTCTGAATCAAAATGTACACTGTTAGCTCTCAAACCCCAATTGAAATGTGTATCAATGTGAAAGCTTAACCTAGCAATTTCCTGTACAACATCAACAAATAATTACAGGACTTGAGCTAGTCTCTGGTACAAATCGCTGTATAGCCCATGTGGCTTAGCGCTTCTTTTTGATTATAATAATAATAATCTGGTACAAATCACAAATCCCATGTGACTCACGAAATCGTAATGACACGATCGCAAACAAACCATACCACGAATGGGATTAAACCAGCGGTCAGAGAGTCTCAAATCCCATATTAAAATGAGTCAAAGACAATGAAAATCACATAATAAAAATGCAGTATACAAATTAAAAATCACTTGGTTATCACAAAAAAATCAACAATTCAACTTGTGAAACAGTAAATAAATAACGTGTGTAAACAGCTTGGCCTGTGCCCAGCTTACTCAGTCTAGCGTGGATGGTTGGATAAGGTAAATCCTAACCTAACTAGTGTGATATAGCCTAAACCTGGCTTTAGAACTCCTGTAAATAATAACTAGGTTAAATCTGTCCTAGCTAATATAACTGTTGTAAATATTGCACAAGCCTAGCCTAACTGTGGCTACCTTGCAAATCCCCTGTAAGTAATTAACACACAAGTCTCCTACTCTGGTTTACTTGTAATCACTGTAAAATATTAAATTCACAAGCTTCTCTAGCCTACCTGGCCTGCCTATAAATTATTGTAAATAATAACTTCTGTGTTCTGAGGTTCCTAAACCTGTACTCCCTGGAACGCAGTTTAGTTAGTTTAATATGTTTATTATGCACCCCATACCCATCCTGTGGGCGGTAGTTCAGCTATCAAAACTTTGGGGGCCCAGTCCCTGGACCCATTACATACCTCTGTAATCTGTAAATACCTTTGTAACTTGTCATGATTGTGACCAGACTTACCTGGAGTTCATTACCTTTGTAAATTGTGAGTTCATTACCTTTGTAAATTGTGAGTTCATTACCTTTGTAAATTGTGAGTTCATTACCTCTGTAACTTGCTCAGCTATCAAAACTTTGGAGTCCAGTCCCTGGACCAATTATGTACCTCTGTAATCTTTTGACTACCGCCCACAGGATGGGTATGGGGTGCATAATAAACATATTAAACTAACTAAACTGCGTTACAGGGAGTACAGGTTTAGGAACCTCAAGCGCTCCCAGTAATTGAGGTGTTTTATCTCCGTTATGTGCGCTGTGAAGGTTCTCTGTACATTTTCTAGTTCAATAATTTCACCTGTCATGGAAGGTGCTGTTACTGTGCAGCAATATTCCAGCCTAGACAGAACAAGCGACCTGAAGAGTGTCATCATGGGCTTGGCATCCATAGTTTTGAAGGTTCTCATTATCCATCCTGTCATTTTTCTAGCAGATGCGATTGATACAATGTTATGGTCCTTAAAGGTGAGATCCTCGAACATGATCACTTCGAGGTCTTCACATTATCAGGTCTGTCACATTATCAAAATATTAAGTGGGTCATACACCAACACGAGCGCGCACGTAGATTATTCATTACCTTCGTAACTTGCCATGATTGTGACCAGGTCTACCTGGAGTTCATTACCTCTGTAACTAGTTCATCTATCATAACTTTGGGGTCCAGTCCATGGACCCATTATGTATCTCTGTAATCTTTTGACTACCGCCCACAGGATGGGTATGGGGTGCATAATAAACATATTAAACTAAACTAACTGTGTATAGTGGGCGTGGCCTAGCCTCTGTGTAACTCTGGGCCTAGGTGTGCTAACTTAACCTAACTCTGTTAAACTCTGGTTCCTAACTGTGGCCTAGCTATGTTAACTTTAACCTAGCTATTCCACATCATGGTTTAAAGGACCACTTGTGAAAATATGTCTGGACTGTCTCCATGTGAGTTCGTCTACCCTGCCAAGCTCTGTTGACACCAAGCCCTGAAGTCAGAACCTCAGCTTCACACGTGGCTTATAGGACAGATTTCCATAAATAACTGATGCTGCAAGAAATCTCGCCTGCATGCATGTATAAAGGACTAACTTGGTGTTGGAGAATGTGTCCCGATCTTCAACCTCCCCAAGCTTTAGCCCCTCTGGACTTTCCCTCAGAACCACATGCAACCGGGAGCCTTAATTCGTGCAATATTCAGTTGATATTAGTGACCTGCCTGCACCTCAGAAATTCCTGTTTCCAAGGGGTGAGAATCCCCTAGAATAACTATGCAGAGAGTGACACTAGCTTCTTCAGATGCATGATAGAACTGATAAATTGGCTAAGCTGTATGCTTTCAAAGAGGGAGTAGATTACAATCTTGGCTTGTCAGGTAGTAGTTTGAGAACAATAATACGAAAAGAACTTCAGCTGAATTTTATGGACTTAAGGCTCAGGGAGATTGACACCAGTGAGTCCATCTATCATCATTCTATCATGCAGGAGGAGCCACATGTCTATGGTGCATCCAACAAGATAAGTAGACTCTTGGATGTCACTACCGCCCGGCTCCGGCTGGGTTACAAGTATCTGTGGCAGGTTAAATCACCACCACCAGATGTAGACCAAACGAAATGTAAACTTTGCCAGATGGACTATTGTCACACATTGCGTCATTATGTACTGGAGTGTGATAAAATTAATGAATTTAGAAACAACTCACTCAGAAGTGTTCAAGAAATGGCTAAGTATTTTATCCACAGTGGTATATTGCAGACCATTCTGGAGAAATACCCTGACTTTGCTAGCTGTAAATAAAGCATTACCACATGTGTGCAGTGTGTGTGTGTGTGTGTGTGGTGTGTGTGTGTGTGTGTGTGTGTGTGTGTGTGTGTGTGTGTGTGTGTGTGTGTGTGTGGGTGTGTGTGAGGGTGTGTGTGTGTGTGTGTGTGTGTGTGTGTGTGTGTGTGTGTGTGTGTGTGTGTAGTGTGTGTGTGTGTGTGTGCGTGCGTGTGTGTGGGTGTGTGTGAGGGTGTGTGTGCGGGTGTGTGTGAGGGTGTGTGTGTGTGTGTGTGCGTGTGTGTTGTGTGTGTGTGTGTGTGCGTGTGTGGGTGTGTGTGTGCGTGTGTGGGTGTGTGTGTGCGTGTGTGGGTGTGTGTGTGTGTGTGTGTGGGTGTGTGTGTGTGGGTTGTGTGAGGGTGTGTGTGTGGGTGTGTGTGAGGGTGTGTGTGTGTGGGTGTTGGTGTGTGTGTGTGTGGGTGTGTGTGTGTGGGTGTGCGTCCTTGTGTGTATGCATATATTTGTACGCTCGTGTGCACATGTCCGTGCGTGCGCCCTCGTGTGTGTATGTGCGCGCGCGCTCGTGTGGGTGTATGATCCACTTAATATTTGTATTTATAACTCATTACAATTGTGACCAGGTATGGACGTATCAGTGGTTCATTACTTTGTAATTTGTTCATGACTGTAACCATGTATAGGAGTGAAGCTGATTCATTACCTCTGTAACTTGCCATGATTAGTGACCAGATCTACCTGGAGTTCATTACCTTTGTGACTAGTTCAGCTATCATAACTTTGGGGTCCAGTCCCTGGACCAATTATGTACCTCTGTAATCTTTTGACTACCGCCCACAGGATGGGTATGGGGTGCATAATAAACATATTAAACTAACTAAAAAGGCTGACAAAGAAGCACTGGTACATACCGGTTATGAACTGTCACCTGCACAAAGGCCCACAGCTCAACTCACTCGCAGTTTTCCACAGAAACTGGCCAGAATCCCGAAGAAAAGGGGAGGTCTCGTCTTACTGTATGGGCTTGATGGAGGAGGTCATCTATGGTTCGTCGAGGTGCCTCCACCAAATTTTCCCAGGGCCTAGTATGTGAAGACATGTACCTGGAGTTTACCTGGAGAGAGTTCTGGGCGTCAACGCCACCGTGGCCCGGTCTGTGACCAGGCCTCCTGGTGGATCAGAGTCTGATCAACCAGACTGTTGCTGCTGGCTGCACGCAAACCAACATACGAGCCACAGCCCGGCTGATCAGGAACTGACTTTAGGTGCTTGTCCAGTGCCAGCTTGAAGACTGCCAGGGGTCTGTTGGTAATCCCCCTTATGTGTGCTGGGAGGCAGTTGAACAGTTCGGGCCCCTGAAACACTTATTGTATGGTCTCTTAACGTGCTAGTGACACACCTGCTTTTCACGTGGGGGCGCCGCCTGCTGATCACGACACTTGTTGCTCCAACGGTGTCTGGTCTTCGAAGAAGGGCACTGCGGTCTCAGAACCCTGTGCCCAGCATTCAAACTTGGGCTGCCAATTCTCCCTGGCTAACATAACTTTGTGTTTGCCTACATTAACGGCCTATTACTACCTACCTGTAGTGGAAGTTTTAGCAGTAAAGGTCGAGAACCAAAACCTAGTCATTGTGGTAGTCTACAAGCCTCCGGATGCAACATCCCAGCAACTCCTGGAACAGCTGTTAAAAATTGACCACTGTCTGGAAAATCTTCCAGCTCCTGCACCCAACATCTTGCTCCTGGAGGATTTCAACTTAAGGCACTTAAAATGGAGAAATATAGCAAATAATATTGTTGCAGTAATAACACCAGGAGGCAGCTCTGATCAAAACTCACACTCACATGAGCTTTTAAATCTCTGCACAAAATTCAATTTAAACCAGCAAATAATAGAGCCTACTAGACTGGAGAATACACTAGACCTCATCTTCACTAACAATGATGATCTGATAAGAAATGTCACCATATCAAAAACAATATACTCAGATCACATCATAATTGAGGTTCAGACATGTATGCGTGGAGCCCCAGACCGACATAATGAGACTAGTCACGAGGGAGCATTCACCAAATTCAACTTCAATAACAAAAACATAAAGTGGGACCAAGTAAGATAAGATAAGATAAGAGATAAGATTTTGTTTGGATTTTTAACCCCGGAGGGTTAGCCACCCAGGATAACCCAAGAAAGTCAGTGCGTCATCGAGGACTGTCTAACTTATTTCCATTGGGGTCCTTAATCTTGTCCCCCAGGATGCGACCCACACCAGTCGACTAGCACCCAGGTACCTATTTGCTGCTAGGTGAACAGGACAACAGGTGTAAGGAAACGTGTCGAAATGTTTCCACCCGCAGGAAATCGAACCCGTGCCATCCGTGTGTAAAGCGGGAGCTTTAGTCACCAGGCCACCGGGCCCTGTAAACCAAGTCCTAACCGATATAAGCTAGGAAGATGTACTAAGCAACAGACCCCAACTTATGCCTAGAACAGATTAACTTGGTGGCACTCGATGTATGCACAAGGCTTATTCCTCTAAGAAAAAGGAGGAGTAGATGTACAATAGAAAGAGACAGGCGCTCCCTTTACAGGCGACGGAAAAGAATAACAGAGCGGCTAAAAGAGGTCAATATATCTTAAATGCGTAGGGAGACACTGGTCAGAGAAATAGCAAGCATGGAACTTAAGCTAAAGGAATCTTATAGGAGTCAGGAATCGTGGGAAGAACTAAAAGCCATAAATGAAATCGAAAGAAACCCAAAGTATTTCTTCTCCTATGCCAAATCAAAGTCGAGAACAACGTCCTGTATTGGGCCCCTACTTAAACAAGATTCAAATTCAAATTCAAATTCAAATTCAAAGTTTATTCTCTATAAAGATTACAATGTTGAATTTACAGAATTTGGTTGTTGTGTGGTTTACATGTAGTTAAATAATGATTACAGAGTGTACCATTAGAACGCCTAGCATGGCTAGGCATTTCGGGCAGACTTAGTTTAATTCTTTATTTTAAAATATTACAAATTATGAGGTAAGTTGGTATTATGGCTAAGTGACTAAATACTAGTTTGTGAGTTTAGCAATGTGAATGCTTTTGTTTTGGCACAGTACATAGTTTCAGTATTGGAGTATCATAGGATTCATTATTTTAAGATTGAGATTAATATTTCTGTTTATGGTCAAATGGGTGAGTGAGTGTAAGTGTGAACCACCAGGAGGTATTCGTGTAGTTAGTTGATGGGGTGTATCAGGGAGATAAGATGTTTTCTAATGGTAGTTTTGAAGGTGATGAATGTGTCTGCAGTTCTAGAGTTCTCAGGTGGGGTGTTCCAGATTTTAGGGCCTTTGACATACATTGAATTTTTGTAAAGGTTTAGTCGGACACGGGGAATGTTGTAGAGATGTTCGTGTCTGGTGTTATGGCTGTGGGTTCTGTCACAACTATCAAGAAAGCGTTTTAGGTCAAGGTTGATATTGGAGTTTAAGGCCCTGTAGATATAGATTGCACAGTACTGTGGATGTACTGAACAGGGAGTTAGTTTAGATCTATGAAGAGTGGGGGGGTGTGTTGCCAGGGAGATCTGGAGTTTACCTGGAGAGAGTTCCGGGGGTCAATGCCCCCGCGGCCCGGTCTGTGACCAGGCCTCCTGGTGGATCAGAGCCTGAACAACCAGGCTGTTACTGCTGGCTGCACGCAAACCAACGTACAAGCCACAGCCCGACTGATTAGGAACCGACTTTAGGTGCTTGTCCAGTGCCAGCTTGAAGACTGCCAGGGGTCTGTTGGTAATCCCCCTTATGTATGCTGGGAGGCAGTTCAACAGTCTCAGGCCCCTGACACTTATTGTATGGTCTCTTAACGTGCTAGTGATACCCCTGCTTTTCATTGGGGGGATGTTGCATTGTCTGCCAAGTCTTTTGCTTTCATAATGAGTGATTTTCGTGTGCAAGTTCGGTACTAGTCCCTCTAGGATTTTCCAGGTGTATATAATCATGTATCTCTCCCGCCTGCATTCCAGGGAATACAGGTTCAGGAACCTCAAGTGCTCCCAGTAATTGAGGTGTTTTATCTCCATTATGCGCGCCGTGAAGGTTCTCTGTACATTTTCTAGGTCAGCAATTTCACCTGCCTTGAAAGGTGCTGTTAGTGTGCAGCAATATTCCAGCCTAGATAGAACAAGTGACCTGAAGAGTGTCATCATGGTCTTGGCATCCCTCGTTTTGAAGGTTCTCATTATCCATCCTGTCATTTTTCTAGCAGATGCGATCGATACAATGTTATGGTCCTTGAAGGTGAAATCCTCCGACATGATCACTCCCAGGTCTTTGACGTTGGTGTTTCGCTCTATTTTGTGGCCAGAATTTGTTTTGTACTCTGATGAAGATTTAATTTCCTCGTGTTTACCATATCTGAGTAATTGAAATTTCTCATCGTTGAACTTCATATTGTTTTCTGCAGCCCACTGAAATATTTGGTTGATGTCCGCATGGAGCCTTGCAGTGTCTGCAATGGAAGACACTGTCATGCAGATTCGGGTGTCATCTGCAAAGGAAGACACGGTGCTGTGGCTGACATCCTTGTCTATGTCAGATATGAGGATGAGGAACAAGATGGAAGCGAGTACTGTGCCTTGTGGAACAGAGCTTTTCACCGTGCCTGCCTCGGACTTTACTCTGTTGACTACTACTCTCTGTGTTCTGTTAGTGAGGAAATTATAGATCCATCGACTGACTTTTCCTGTTATTCCTTTACCTGGAGTTTACCTGGAGAGAGTTTCGGGGGTCAACGCCCCCGCGGCCCGGTCTGTGACCAGGCCTCCTGGTGGATCAGCACCTGATCAACCAGGCTGTTGCTGCTGGCTGCATGCAAACCAACGTACGAGCCACAGCCCGGCTGATCAGGAACTGGGCTATTATGCCATGGGATGGGATTTAGTGATTATTATTACTGCAGCTTTTTGTTGGGTTATTATTGGCTTTAGGTGTGTTGCTGCAGTTGATCCCCAAGCACAAACAGCATAGGTGAGGTATGGATAAATAAGTGAGTGGTATAGTGTGAGAAGGGCATTTTGCGGCACGTAGTATCGCATCTTGGAGAGGATCCCAACCGTTTTGGATACTTTTTTGGTTATGTGTTCGATATAGGTGCTGAAATTCAGGTTGTTGTCAAGGTATAGGCCTAGGAATTTGCCCTCATTATGTCTGGTAATTAGAGTGTTGTCGATCTTAATGTTAATTTGTGCATCTCCTGCTCTGCTACCAAACATAATATAGTAGGTTTCGTCAGTGTTAAGTGTAAGTTTATTGGCTGTCATCCAAGTCGATATTTTGATCAGCTCCTCGTTAACAATGGTGTTGAGGGTGGCAAGATTAGGGTAAGAGATGACATAAGTCGTGTCGTCAGCAAAAGAGAATGGGTTTCAGGTGTTGGGATATGTTTGGAAGATCATTGATGTATATGAGGAAGAGCAGGGGACCAAGGACACTTCCCTGCGGAACTCCAGTATCAAGTGGCCATGTTGTTGATGCTGTGTCTTTAATGGTGACATACTGATACCTATTAGTAAGGTAAGATTTGAAATAAGCAAGCGCATGGCCTCTTATACCGTAATGGTCAAGTTTGTGGAGTAGGATGTCGTGGTCTACTGTGTCAAAAGCTTTTCTTAGGTCAATAAAAATTCCTAGTGGATATTCCTTATTTTCCAATGCTGTGTAAAGCAGATCTAGCATTTTTATGATTGCATCATTAGTGCTTTTATTTTCCCTGAATCCAAATTGGCAGGGGTTGAGAATGTTTTGTGTTGTTATAAATGAATATAGTCTCCTGTGCACGAGTTTCTCAAAGATTTTGGATAGCAATGGTAAGTTTGATATTGGCCTATAGTTGTTTAAGTTTGTAGGGTCACCACCTTTATGTATTGGTGTAACCCTTGCCATCTTGAGTAGTTTCGGGAAGGTGCTAGTTTCTAGTGACAACAATACCACCAATAATACCAACAATACCACCAGTCCGATAACATTCTTCTTTGCAAATACACAGGGTCTAAAGCCAGCAACAAACAACAAATTACCTTTCATCCGTGGACTGCTTGCAGAGGCAAAGGCAATGTTCGTGGCTTTCAGTGAGACCCACATAAAGGATCACTTAGACAACGAAATATGGATCCCAGGTTACAACCTATACAGATGTGACAGAGTGAACAAGCAAAAGGGGGGGGTTGGCCTGTACATAGCAGAGTCACTTGTTTGCACAGAACTGCTTAATGCCTCAAATGATGCAGTGGAAGTTTTAGCAGTAAAGGTCGAGAACCAAAACCTAGTCATTGTGGTAGTCTACAAGCCTCCGGATGCAACATCCCAGCAATTCCAGGAACAGCTGTTAAAAATTGACCATTGTCTGGAAAATCTTCCAGCTCCTGCACCCAACATCTTGCTCCTGGGGGATTTCAACTTAAGGCACCTAAAAATGGAGGAATATAGCAAATAATATTGTTGCAGTAATAACACCAGGAGGCAGCTCTGATGAAAACTCACACTCACACGAGCTTTTAAATCTCTGCACAAAATTCAATTTAAACCAGCAAATAATAGAGCCTACTAGACTGGAGAATACACTAGACCTCATCTTCACTAACAATGATGATCTGATAAGAAATGTCACCATATCAAAAAAATATACTCATATCACAACATAATTGAGGTTCAGACATGTATGCATGGAGCCCCAGACGACATAATGAGACTAGTCACGAGGGAGCATTCACCAAATTCAACTTCAATAACAAAAACATAAAGTGGGACCAAGTAAACCAAGTCCTAACCGATATAAGCTGGGAAGATATACTAAGCAACACAGACCCAACTTATGCCTAGAACTGATTAACTCGGTGGCACTCGATGTATGCACAAGGCTTATTCCTCTAAGAAAAAGGAGGAGTAGATGTAAAACAGAAAGAGACAGGCGCTCCCTTTACAGGCGACGGAAAAAAGAATAACAGAGCGGCTAAAAGAGGTCAATATATCTGAAATGCGTAGGGAGACACTGGTCAGAGAAATAGCAAGCATCGAACTTAAGCTAAAAGAATCCTTTAGGAGTCAGGAATCGCGGGAAGAAACTAAAAGCCATAAATGAAATCGAAAGAAACCCAAAGTATTTCTTCTCCTATGCCAAATAAAAATCGAGAACAACGTCCAGTATTGGGCCCCTACTTAAACAAGAGGGGTTTCCTACACAGACGACAGCAAGGAAATGAGTGAGCTACTCAAGTCCCATATGACTCAGTTTTTAGCAAGCCGCTAACCAGACAGAGTCGAAGATCAAAATGAATTTTTTATGAGAGAGCCACAAAATTTGATTAACACAAGCCTATCCGATGTTATCCTGACGCCAAATGACTTCGAACAGGCGATAAATGACATGCCCATGCACTCTGCCCCAGGGCCAGACTCATGGAACTCTGTGTTCATCAAGAACTGCAAGAAGCCCCTATCACGAGCCTTTTCATCCTATGGAGAGGGAGCATGGACACGGGGGTCGTCCCACAGTTACTAAAAACAACAGACATAGCCCCACTCCACAAAGGGGGCAGTAAAGCAACAGCAAAGAACTAAAGAACAATAGCACTAACATCCCATATCATAAAAATCTTTGAAAGGGTCCTAAGAAGCAAGATCACCACCCATCTAGAAAAACCCCTCAGTTACACAACCCCGGGCAACATGGGTTTAGAACAGGTTTGCTCCTGTCTGTCTCAACTATTGGATCACTATGACAAGGTCCTAAATGCACTAGAAGACAAAAAGAATGCAGATGTAATATATACAGACTTTGCAAAAGCCTTCGACAAGTGTGACCATGGCATAATAGCGCACAAAATGCGTGCTAAAGGAATAACAGGAAAAGTCAGTCGATGGATCTATAATTTCCTCACTAACAGAACACAGAGAGTAGTCGTCAATAGAGTAAAGTCCGAAGCAGCTACGGTGAAAAGCTCTGTTCCACAAGGCACAGTACTAGCTCCCATCTTGTTCCTCATCCTCATATTTGACATAGATAAGGATGTCAGCCACAGCGCCGTGTCTTCCTTTGCAGATGACACCCGAATCTGCATGACAGTGTCTTCCATTGCAGACACTGCAAGGCTCCAGGCGGACATCAACCAAATCTTTCAGTGGGCTGCAGAAAACAATATGAAGTTCAACGATGAGAAATTTCAATTACTCAGATATGGTAAACATGAGGAAATTAAATCTTCATCAGAATACAAAACAAATTCTGGCCACAATATAGAGCGAAACACCAACGTCAAAGACCTGTGAGTGATCATGTCGGAGGATCTCACCTTCAAGGACCATAACATTATATCAATCGCATCTGCTAGAAAAATGACAGGATGGATAATGAGAACCTTCAAAACTAGGGAGGCCAAGCCCATGATGACACTCTTCAGGTCACTTGTTCTATCTAGGCTGGAATATTACTGCACACTAACAGCACCTTTCAAGGCAGGTGAAATTGCTGACCTAGAAAATGTACAGAGAACTTTCACAGCGCACATAATGGAGATAAAACACCTCAATTACTGGGAGCGCTTGAGGTTCCTAAACCTGTATTCCCTGGAATGCAGGAGGGAGGATACATGATTATATACACCTGGAAAATCCTAGAGGGACTAGTACCGAACTTGCACACGAAAATCGTCACTACGAAAGCAAATGACTTGGCAGACGATGCAACACCCCCCCCCAATGAAAAACAGGGGTGTCACTAGCACGTTAAGAGACCATACAATAAGTGTCAGGGGCCCGAGACTGTTCAACTGCCTCCCAGCACACATAAGGGGGATTACCAACAGACCCCTGGCAGTCTTCAAGCTGGCACTGGACAAGCACCTAAAGTCAGTTCCTGACCAGCCGGGCTGTGGCTCGTACGTTGGTTTGCGTGCAGACAGCAGCAACAGCCTGGTTGATCAGGCTCTGATCCACCAGGAGGCCTGGTCACAGACCGGGCCGCAGGGGCGTTGACCCCCGGAACTCTCTCCAGGTAAACTCCAGGTAAACAGTTGCCTCAATAATCCTAATATTAGTGTACTAACATTATAAACTACCTACTTCTTCCCTGAAGGGTAAATCTATCAATTAAGAAGTACCTTCCAACCACCTTCGCCAACCCGGGTGTGTGTGTGTGTGTGTGTGTGTGTGTTTTGGGTGGGTGTAAGGGCCACCCAACCAAGCCGTTCTATCCATGACCTGTTGGGATCTTTGTACGACGTATCTGCCCTGTAGAACTTTAGGACCGAATAAATTTCCACACTGGCTTCCAGAAAGAAAAATGGTAAGCGGTAATATTAAACGGTTAATTATACATGTACCATATGACTATATTGAATGTTAATATCAGTAGACCCAGTCACGTTTTTTTTTTTCAGTCAGTTATAAAACCCAGATAGTCCACCCCAAATCAATTTTACCAGAACTACTGGTTTCTTTAGTGTATAATTTTAGGGCCCGATTTCGTGAGCATGGTTTGAGGGTTGTGGGAGTCGAATGAGACACTTTCCTGTGACCTAAGGTGACTTAAATCTCACCTACCTCAGAGATTAGATTTTGCCACCGAAGTGGCTGATTTATTGTGCATCCCACATCCATCCTGTGGACGGCAGTAAAAGGGCATATGGATACTCAAAAGACCTTGGAACTAGGCTCTAAAAGGGTTAACAGGTGTACATATGGCTTTTTTATCTACATATCTACAGTTCACTTATCTGTTACAAGCAAATTTAGGAAATTTGCTTAGTATATCTGGTATCTTATTTCCATTAATAAGATATCTTGACATGCCACATGGGTTATTATACTGTCTGTCTCTGTATTTCTCAATAAGTGGACAATTATGCACAAAGTGTTCAAGACAGTGACCAAATGCCTGATCACATCATCTGTATTTAGTTTGATCATCATGTGTGTGTCTCCCAAACTGCCAGAAGTACTTGTAACCAAGCCTAAGCCTGGCCACTACAACATCAATCAGTGTTCACATTTCAAGTTGCTCCATAAACATACTTATCTACGTTCTTGTTACCATAGTGGAATATAGATCTACTCAGGCTTCTAACTGCATTCCTATAACAATCATTTTCATTATTTACTTCTGTCCTAATATTATTCCTAATGCTAGACACAGATATACCAAAGTTATATTCTACATTCTCCTTCTGGGTACTCTTCTTGGCTAACATATCAACTTTATCATGAAGGAGTAATCCAGTGTGTGATGGGATCCATAGCAACTTTACATTAATTCCTTTACGTTAGTTTAATTAGTTTCCTTTACGTGGACAGATGTTTGCAGGAAAGTGTTAAATAAGGCGTAATGTTTGGTGGCCTCAGAACTCTCAACAACAACAACAACAGTGACGGCATCACCAGACAATTGTTCCACATTGTTGTTAATTATCCTCAGTTAATGTAGTGATGGAGTAACTAAGAGCGGAATATTGATTTATGAGGTAAGTAGGAAGACTGGTATATTAATATATATTGAGATAATATGATAAAGACGAGGGAAAGAAGGAAAGTAAGAGTTTCTCAGTACTAATTATCCATTAATTTATATTTTATTAACCTAGAACAAGTTTTATTGATAACAACACTGATGATTGTCAGGCTGGTCACTAACACTGATGATTGTCAGGCTGGTCACTAACACTGATGATTGTCAGGCTGGTCACTAACAACACTGATGATTGTCAAGCTGGTCACTAACAACACTGATGATTGTCAGGCTGGTCACTAATAACACTGATGATTGTCAGGCTGGTCACTAACACTGATGATTGTCAGGCTGGTCACTAACACTGATGATTGTCAGGCTGGTCACTAACACTGATGATTGTCAGGCTGGTCACTAACACTGATGATTGTCAGGCTGGTCACTAACACTGATGATTGTCAGGCTGGTCACTAACACTGATGATTATCAGGCTGGTCACTAACACTGATGATTGTCAGGCTGGTCACTAACACTGATGATTGTCAGGCTGGTCACTAACACTGATGATTGTCAGGCTGGTCACTAACACTGTGATTGTCAGGCTGGTCACTAACACTGATGATTGTCAGGCTGGTCACTATGATGATTGTCAGGCTGGTCACTAATAACACTGATGATTGTCAGGCTGGTCACTAACACTGATGATTGTCAGGCTGGTCACTAACACTGATGATTGTCAGGCTGGTCACTAACACTGATGATTGTCAGGCTGGTCACTAACACTGATGATTGTCAGGCTGGTCACTAACACTGATGATTGTCAGGCTGGTCACTAACATGATGATTGTCAGGCTGGTCACTAACACTGATGATTGTCAGGCTGGTCACTAACACTGATGATTGTCAGGCTGGTCACTAACACTGATGATTATCAGGCTGGTCACTAACACTGATGATTGTCAGGCTGGTCACTAACACTGATGATTATCAGGCTGGTCACTAACACTGATGATTGTCAGGCTGGTCACTAACACTGATGATTGTCAGGCTGGTCACTAACACTGATGATTGTCAGGCTGGTCACTATGATGATTGTCAGGCTGGTCACTAATAACACTGATGATTGTCAGGCTGGTCACTAACACTGATGATTGTCAGGCTGGTCACTAACACTGATGATTGTCAGGCTGGTCACTATGATGATTGTCAGGCTGGTCACTAACACTGATGATTATCAGGCTGGTCACTAACACTGATGATTGTCAGGCTGGTCACTATGATGATTGTCAGGCTGGTCACTAATAACACTGATGATTGTCAGGCTGGTCACTAACACTGATGATTGTCAGGCTGGTCACTAACACTGATGATTGTCAGGCTGGTCACTAACACTGATGATTGTCAGGCTGGTCACTAACACTGATGATTGTCAGGCTGGTCACTAACACTGATGATTGTCAGGCTGGTCACTAACACTGATGATTGTCAGGCTGGTCACTAATAACACTGATGATTGTCAGGCTGGTCACTAACACTGATGATTGTCAGGCTGGGGCACTAACACTGATGATTGTCAGGCTGGTCACTAATAACACTGATGATTGTCAGGCTGGTCACTAACACTGATGATTGTCAGGCTGGTCACTAACAACACTGATGATTGTCAGGCTGGTCACTAACACTGATGATCGTCAGGCTGGTCACTAACAACACTGATGATTGTCAGGCTGGTCACTAACACTGATGATTGTCAGGCTGGTCACTGGAGTTTACCTGGAGAGAGTTCCGGGGGTCAACGCCCCCGCGGCCCGGTCTGTGACCAGGCCTCCTGGTGGATCAGAGCCTGATCAACCAGGCTGCTACTGCTGGCTGCACGCAAACCAACGTATGAGCCACAGCCCGGCTGATCAGGAACTGACTTTAGGTGCTTGTCCAGTGCCAGCTTGAAGACTGCCAGGGGTCTGTTGGTAATCCCCCTTATGTGTGCTGGGAGGCAGTTGAACAGTCTCGGGCCCCTGACACTTATTGTATGGTCTTTTAACGTGCTAGTGACACCCCTGCTTTTCATTGGGGGGATGGTGCATCGTCTGCAAGTCTTTTGCTTTCGTAGTGAGTGATTTTCGTGTGCAAGTTCGGTACTAGTCCCTCTAGGATTTTCCAGGTGTATATAATCATGTATCTCTCCCTCCTGCGTTCCAGGGAATACAGGTTTAGGAACCTCAAGCGCTCCCAGTAATTGAGGTGTTTTATCTCCGTTTTTGCGCGCCGTGAAAGTTCTCTGTACATTTTCTAGGTCGGCAATTTCACCTGCCTTGAAAGGTGCTGTTAGTGTGCAGCAATATTCCAGCCTAGATAGAACAAGTGACCTGAAGAGTGTCATCATGGGCTTGGCCTCCCTAGTTTTGAAGGTTCTCATTATCCATCCTGTCATTTTTCTAGCAGATGCGATTGATACAATGTTATGGTCATTGAAGGTGAGATCCTCCGACATTAATCACTCCCAGGTCTTTGACGTTGGTTGTTTCGCTCTATTTTGTGGCCAGAATTTGTTTTGTACTCTGATGAAGATTTAATTTCCTAATGTTTACCATATCTGAGTAATTGAAATTTTCATCGTTGAACTTCATATTGTTTTCTGCAGCCCACTGAAAGATTTGGTTGATGTCCGCCTGGAGCCTTGCAGTGTCTGCAATGGAAGACATGTCATGCAGATTCGGGTGTCTTTGCAAAGGAAGAATGGTGCTGTGGCTGACATCCTTGTCTATGTCGGATATGAGGGATGAGGAACAAGATGGGAGCGGAGTACTGTGCCTTGTGGAACAGGCTTTTCACCGTAGCTGCCTCGGACTTTACTCTGTTGACGACTACACTCTGTGTTCTGTTAGTGAGGAAATTATGATCCTCGACCAACTTTTCCTGTTATTCCTTTAGCACGCATTTTGTGCGCTATTACGCCATGGTCACACTTGTCGAAGGCTTTTGCAAAGTCTTTTAAATTTTAAACTCTGCATTTTTTGTCTTCTAGTGCATTTAGGACCTTGTCTTTAGTGTTCCAATAGTTGAGACAGCAGGAGTGACCTTTTTCTAAACCCATGTTGCCCTGGGTTGTGTAACTGATGGGTTTCTAGATGGGTGGTGATCTTGCTTCTTAGGCCCCTTTCAAAGA
The DNA here is from genome assembly GCF_026875155.1 of Cherax quadricarinatus. Lineage (NCBI taxonomy): Eukaryota > Metazoa > Arthropoda > Malacostraca > Decapoda > Parastacidae > Cherax > Cherax quadricarinatus. The sequence continues at coordinate 26,038,683 of NC_069481.1, read as the reverse complement.
TTTTTTATGATATGGGATGTTAGTGCTATTGGTCTGTAGTTCTTTGCTGTTGCTTTACTCCCCCCTTTGTGGAGTGGGGCTATGTCTGTTGTTTTTTAGTACTGTGGGAGGACCCCCGTGTCCAATGCCCCCTCTCCATAGGATGGAAAAAGGGTCGTGATAGGGGCTTCTTGCAGTTCTTGATGAACAAGAGTCCATGATTTGGGCCCCTGGGGCAGAGTGCATGGGCTTTGTCATTTATCGCCTGTTCGAAGTCATTTGGCGTCAGGATAACATCGGATAGGCTTGTGTTAATCAAATTTTGTGGCTCTTCTAAAAAAATTCATTTTGATCTTCGACTCTCAGTCTGGTTAGTGGCTTGCTAAAAACTGAGTCATATTGGGACTTGAGTGCTCACTCATTTCCTTGCTGTCATCTGTGTAGGACCCATCTTGTTTAAGTAGGGGCCCAATACTGGATGTTGTTCTCGACTTTGATTTGGCATAGGAGAAAAGAAATAATTCGGGTTTCTTTTGATTTCTTTTATGGCTTTTAGTTCTTCCGCGATTCCTGTACTCCTAAAGGATTCTTTTAGCTTAAGTTCGATGCTTGCTATTTCTCCGACCAGTGTCTCCCTAGAAATTTCAGATATATTGACCTCTTTTAGCCGCTCTTTTTATTCTTTTCCGTCGCCTGTAAAGGGAGCCCCTGTCTCTTTTATTTTACATCTACTCCTCCTTTTTCTTAGAGGAATAAGCCTTGTGCATACATCGAGTGCACCGATTTAAATCTGCTTTAGGCATAAGTTGGGGTCTGTGTTGCTTAGTATATTTTCCCCAGTTTATATCGGTTAGGACTTGGTTTACTTGGCCCCACTTTATTTTTTTGTTATTGAAGTTGAATTTGGTGAATGCTCCTCGTGACTAGTCTCATTTTGTCGGTCTGGGGCTCCACGCATACATGTCTAAACCCTCAATTATGTTGTGATCGAGTATATTGTTTTTGATATGGTGACATTTCTTATAGATCATCATTGTTAGTGAAGATGAGGTCTAGTGTATTCTCCAGTCTAGTAGGCTCTATTATTTGCTGGTTTAAATTGAATTTTGTGCAGAGATTTAAAAGCTCGTGTGAGTGTGAGTTTTCATCAGAGCTGCCTCCTGGTGTTATTACTGCAACAATATTATTTGCTATATTCCTCCATTTTAGGTGCCACTGATGATTGTCAGGCTTGTCACTAACAACAATGATGATTGTCAGGCTGGTCACTAACACTGATGATTGTCAGGCTGATCACTAACAACAATGATGATTGTCAGCCTGGTCACTAATAACACTGATGATTGTCAGGCTGGTCACTAACATCAGTGATGATTGTCAGGCTGGTCACTAACAACATTGATGATTGTCAGGCTGGTCACTAACACTGATGATTGTCAGGCTGGTCACTAACATCACTGATGATTGTCAGGATGGTCACTAACAACACTGATGATTGTCAGGCTGGTCACTAACAAGTTGATTGTCAGGCTGGTCACTAATAAGACTGATGAATTATCAGCTAGTCAACTAACAACACTGATGATTGTCAGGCTAGTCACTAATAACCATGATGAGTGTCAGGCGCGTCACTAACCAACTCTGATGATTTGTCAGGCTGGTCACTAACAAACACTGATGTTTGTCTGGCTGGTCACTAACATGAAGTTTGTCAAGGCTGGTCACTAAACAACATTGAGGATTGTCAGGCTTAGTCACTAATTAACACTGATGTTGTCAGGTGTCAATAACATGAATGATTGTCAGGCTGGTCACTAACACTGATGATTGTCGGATGGTCACCTAACACTGATTGATTGTCAGGCTGATCACTAACACTGATGATTGTCTGGCTGGTCATAACAACAGTGATGGTTGGTCAAGGCTGGTTCACTATATCACTGATCATGGTCAGGTGGTCATTAACAACAATGATGATTGTTTAGGGCTGGTCACTGACAACCTGATGATTGTCAGGTGCGTCCTTACAACACTGTTGATTGTCAGGGACTGGTCACTAACACACTGATGATTGTCAGAAGTTGATCACTAACAATGATGTTTGCCTGGCTGGTCACTAACAACGATGATGATTGTCAGGCTGATCACTAACAACACTGATGATTGTCTGGCTGGTCATAACAACACTGATTGATTGTAGGCTGGTACTATTAACACTGATGATTGTCAGGCTGATCCTAACACCTGATGATTGTCAGCGATGGTCCTAAACAAAACACTGATGAATTGTCAGGCTGCGTCACTAACATGATGATTTGTCAGGGCTGGTCACTAACAACACTGATGATTTTCAGGCTAGTCACTAATAAACACTGATGATTGTCAGGCTGGTCACTAACATAAACATGATGACAGTCAGGCTAGTCACTAACACATGATGATTTGTCAGGGCTAGTCACTAACTAACAATGGATGATTGTAAGGCCTGGTCACTAAAAACAATGATGATTGTCAGGGCTTGTCACTAATAACATGATGATTGTCAGGGCTGGTCACCTAACAACAGTGATGATTGTCAGGCTGGTCACTAACAACAGTGATGATTGTCAGGATGGTTCACTAACACAACACTGTTCGATTCGTCCAGGCTGGTATACTGACAACACACTGATGATTGTAGGCTGGTCTCTAAAACAACGTGAGGATTGCAGGACTGGTCATCTAACAACAATGATGATTGTCAGGATTGGTCCTAACAATGATGATTGTCAGGCTGGTCACTGACAACATGATGATACTCAGGGATGGTCACCTAACAACAGTGATGATTGTCTGGCTGCCGTCACTAACAACACTGTAGATTGTCGGGGCTGCGTCACTGACAACCTGATGATTGTCAGGGCTGGTCACTAACTACAATGATGATGTCAGGCTGGTCCACCTAACAACAATGATGATTGTTTCAGGCTGGTCACTGACACCACTGAATGATTGTCAGGCTGGTCACTAACAACAGTGATGATGGTCAGGCTGGTCACACAACAACCACTGTGACTGTCAGGATGGTCCACTAACAACAATGATTGAATTGTCAGGCTGGTACACTGACAACACTGATGATTGTCAGGCTGGTCACTAACACATGATGATTGTCCGGTGAGAATCACTAAACAAACACTGATGATTTGTCAGGTGATCACTAACAATGATGATTGCCAGGCTGTGGTCACTTACAACAGTGTTCGATTGTCAGGCTGCCGTCAATAAACAATGAGGATTGTCAGCCTTGGTCACTAAATTGAGGATTGTCAGGCTAGTTACTAACACTGATGATTGTCAGGACTGGTCAATACACTGATGATTGTCAGTGGTACTAACTGCAATGATGATTGTCAGGCTGGTCACTAACAACAATGATGATTGTAGGCTGGTCACTAACAACCAGTGACGATTGTCAGGCTGGTCACTAACAACACTGATGATTGTCAGGCTGGTCAGTAAAACAAATTTGATTGCAAGTGGTCACTACTACAACAGTGATGATAGTCAGTGTGGTTCACTATAAACAGTGATGATTGTCAGGTCTGCCACCACTGGTCAATAAACAACACTGAGGATTGTCAGGGCTGTGTCACTAACAACAATGATGATTGTCAGGCTGGTTTTTCACTAACAACAATGATGATTGTCAGGCTGATCCACTAACAACAAATGATGATTGTAGGCTGGTCACTAACCAACAATGATGATTGTCAGGCTGGTCACTAACAACAATGATGATTGTAAGGCTGGTCACTAATACAACAATGATGAGTGTCACAACTGGCACTAACAACTATTGTTGATGCATTGTCAGACTGGTCCTAACAAAATTGATGATTGACAGGATGGTCACTAACAACAATGATGATTGACAGGTCGGTCACTAACAACAGTGATGTTGACCAGGTGGTCACTAACAACAGTGATGATTGTCAGGACTGTCACTAACAACAATGTGATTGTCAGGTGGTCACTAACAACACTGATCGTTTGTCAGGCTGGTCACTAACAACAGTGATGATTGTCAGGCTGGTCATTAACAACAATGATGATTGTTAGGCTGGTCACTAACAACAATGATTGTCAGGCTGGTCACTAACAACAGTGATGATTGTCAGGCTGGTCACTAACAACAATGATGATTGTCAGGCTGGATTAGATTTTTAGATTTTGCCACCGAAGTGGCTAGTTTATTGTGCACCCTTTCAATCCTGTGGATCGGTTATAGCGCCGAGAGCAATGGATACACAAAAGGCCTAGGAACTAGGCCCCAAAGGGTTAACAGGAATACATATGGATTTATATCTACATATCTATAGTTCACTTATCTGTTGCAAGCAAATTTAGGAAATTTGCTTAGTGTATCTGGTATCTTATTTTCATTAATAAGATATCTTGGACATGTCACATAGGTTTATTATACTGTCTCGTCATGTATTCTCAATAATGTGTACAATTAAGACATAGTGTTCATGAGGTGCCATATGCCTGATCAAATTATTTTAACATTTTAGTTTGATCATCCATCTGCTGTGTTCTCCAAACTGACAGAAGTACGTGTACCAAGCCTAAGCTGGCCACTACAACATCAGTCAGTCTGTTCACATTGCAAGTTGCTCCATAAACATTACTTATCTACGTTCATGGGTTATAATAGTGGGTTTGATCTATCAGGCTTCTAACTGCATTCCTATAACAATATTCATTATTTATTTCTCTCCTAATATTAATCCTAATGCTAGACACAGTTATACAAAAGTTATATTCTACATTCTCCTTCTGGGTACTCTTCTTGGCTAACATATCAACTTATCATGAAGGAGTAATCCAATGTGTGATGGGATCCCAAGCAATGTAATTATTCTATTGTCCGCCCTACTTTTTGAGTATCTTATACCTGGCTTTCAATGAGCATGTTGTTGGAGTAGTCATTATATGAGTCAAAGAGCCTTCAATGATGACCATAGAATCAGTAATGATGATAGAGTCAAGCTCAGTATCATAGGTTGCTTTAGCGCCATTATGGATTGCAAACAATTAGTCATACAGTGTAGACGCCCTGTTGTTAATCATATGCCTAACTCAACATATGTTTTATCGTTTCTTAACTAAGGGAGTGGCCACCAAGAGCAGATGGCAGCCCTGCAGAAGACTCTGTTTTGATCCATCAGTGTATAGAACTTGTGATCAAACTTATTACTACCAGCTAGGTGGAAAGAAATTCTTCTTGAGCAGTTGCTCTAACAAGAGATGTAAGGAAGGGATTACTTAGCAATAAGCTTCTTGTAGGGACTTGTAGGTTATGTGATATTAATGAAACACATATTCCATGGAGGGGTGAAAAGTTTTGTTGTCTACAGTGATTACAGTTCATGCGGTTATATTAATCTAATGCCTTTGGACGTTTTCTACAAATCCATTTTAGATCTGTGTGTATTCTACTCTAGGGTCATTGGTAAGATTCATGTGAACAGTGTCTGGTTCGTTTCTCAACATTATAATACCGAGTACAGTGTTAATTTTCAACAATCCTTTATGATACTAGAATACCAAGCTCCTTCCTCATGTTAAGAACTTTTGTAGATCTGGGACAGCCCAAGAATAATTCTCGACGAGCTTATTTTGCATTAACTCAAAGGAGTCAGAGAGAACTTTCTCTAAGCTAATATCAACATGGGAGCAGCATAATCAATTAAGGGGACCCCTTAACATAGGGCTTGTACATCATTCTCACGATTTATCACATTTGCACCATAGTTGGGATTGTAGCCAGCAACAGATTTGAGAGCATTCTCTGCCTTGCTTTGCATTCTTGTTTAGTTGGGTATAGTGGATTTGTTAAAGGGTACATCTACACCAAGATATCTGTAAGTTTTTAACGTAGCTAATGATTTCACCCTGCAAATAGATGGGTGGGGGATGTCGTTTGCTTGTTAATATCTTAGTTTTAGAGGAAGATATTATGAGGCCTAGTCGATTACAAATTGCTTGAACTTCATTAAGAATGGTATTCATCTTCTTATGCCCTGTTGTATGGATCATGATATCATCAGCATAGCTTATAGCTATATTTTAGGTGAGGCAGGTAGAGCATTTAGGAGAGCATTAATCAGAATATTAAATAGCATGGACTAAGAACTCCCCTGGGGGTGTACCTAAAGACATTTCTTTAGAATCACTTCTGAAGCCTTGGTAAAGGACAGGGGATACTCTTTTTGACAGGTATCCTATTATCCAGCAGAGTAAGCTACCACCAATATTCATTTTGGCTAGTTCATGTAGTATAACGGTTCTGTTCGCAATAATCAAATGCAGATTTTAGATCAAGAAAAGTGGTAAAACTAGTAGAGGTGTGTGCAGTGAGAAAGGTGGAAATACAGTTTTTGCACACTTTACCTTTCATGAACCCATAGAGGTAGGGGGAAAGTTGGTGTCTGATTCTGTAGTACAGTCTGTTAAGCTATCATTCTTTCAAAAGTTTTACAAGACAACTAGTTAAGGAGATCGGCCTAAATGTATCAGGCTGTTGGGGCTTAGGGATAGGCACAATGAGACTATTTGGGCCAGGAAGTAGGAAAACGCCCTCAATGTAACTGAGATTATACAGTGCCAACAAAGGGTTATCAGGCACGTGCCTTAGAGTTCTGAGAATATCATAGGTTATACCATCCTCTCCAGGAGCAGTTGATCGACCTTTGGTTAATGCATTATCTAATTCATACTCGGTAAAGAGGCAATCACTCTCATCAATATTTTGGCTCATAAAATTAATCAGTTTCAACATTTCTTCAGAAGTACTCTCTAAATTTTTTTTTAATATGAGATGGAAGGCTTTCATGCCTGGATGTTTTGGACCAGTCATTTATGAGGTCATTTGCTTTTCAAGAGGAAAGGGATGAGCAACATTGCCAGTCTTTTTCCTGGTTATTTTATTTATACCTTTCCAAGCCAAACTCAAAGGGGTGGACCTATTTAATCCACTAACCAAACTGTTCCCATTCCTGTTGCCTAAGTTCTTCCTTTCTATTCCTTGCATTTGTTAGTGCAGCTTGGAACGTTCTGAGCAGGTCTGGGTTCTACATTCACGGTATGCTTTACCAATCCTCCTAGCTGCATGTGTTAGATTGCGCAGCTGTGGATCATTATAGTATTTACATTGGTTTTTATTGTTATTTATAGTGGAAAGGGTTTTGTTTCCTATTCCTGCCCACTTGATCTGTGAGAACACTCTCATAGTGGTAAATTTAAAACACATTAAATTTTGTGTGCCCGGGCTTTTTAATTCTTAACCTTGATCCAAGTGGGTTTAA
>NC_069481.1:26014425-26030852 GCF_026875155.1 Cherax quadricarinatus | reverse complement strand
GGATACCCCTCTCATTATAATATATATGGGGAGAAGGGTACACCCTCATGTTATTAAAGAGGGGATACACCTCCAGGATAACATAGAGGGGGATACCCTCTCAGTGTATATATTTTAGAGAGAGGGAAATACACCTTCAAGTGTATATATATAGAGGGATACACCTCTCAGTGTATATATATAGAGGGATACACCTCTCAGTGTATATATATAGAGGGATACACCTTCAAGTGTATATATAGAGAGGGATACACCTCTCAGTGTATATATATAGAGAGGGATACACCTCTCAGTGTATATATATAGAGACGGATACCCCTCTCAGTGTATATATATAGAGAGGGATACAACCCAGGTTACAACCTATACAGATGTGACAGAGTGAACAGGCAAAAGGGGGGGGGTTGGCCTGTACATAGCAGAGTCACTTGTTTGCACAGAACTGCTTAATGCCTCAAATGATGTAGTGGAAGTTTTAGCAGTAAAGGTCGAGAACCAAAACCTAGTCATTGTGGTAGTCTACAAGCCTCCGGATGCAACATCCCAGCAATTCCAGGAACAGCTGTTAAAAATTGGACCACTGTCTGGAAAATCTTCCAGCTCCTGCACCCAACATCTTGCTCCTGGGGGATTTCAACTTAAGGCACCTAAAATGGAGGAATATAGCAAATAATATTGTTGCAGTAATAACCCAGGAGGCAGCTCTGATGAAAACTCACACTCACACGAGCTTTTAAATCTCTGCACAAAATTCAATTTAAACCAGCAAATAATAGAGCCTACTAGACTGGAGAATACACTAGACCTCATCTTCACTAACAATGATGATCTGATAAGAAATGTCACCATATCAAAACAATATACTCAGATCACAACATAATTGAGGTTCAGACATGTATGCGCGGAGCCCCAGACCGACATAATGAGACTAGTCACGAGGGAGCATTCACCAAATTCAACTTCAATAACAAAAACATAAAGTGGGATCAAGTAACCAAGTCCTAACCGATATAAGCTGGGAAGATATACTAAGCAACACAGACCCAAACTTATGCCTAGAACAGATTAACTCGGTGGTACTCGATGTATGCACAAGGCTTATTCCTCTAAGAAAAAGGAGGAGTAGATGAAAATAGAAAGAGACAGGCGCTCCCTTTACAGGCGACGGAAAAGAATAACAGAGCGGCTAAAAGAGGTCAATATATCTGAAATGCGTAGGGAGACACTGGTAAGAGTAAATAGCAAGCATCGAACTTAAGCTAAAAGAATCCTTTAGGAGTCAGGAATCGCGGGAAGAACTAAAAGCCATAAATGAAATCGAAAGAAACCCAAAGTATTTCTTCTCCTATGCCAAATCAAAATCGAGAACAACGTCCAGTATTGGGCCCCTACTTAAACAAGATGGGTCCTACACAGATGACAGCAAGGAAATGAGTGAGCTACTCAAGTCCCAATATGACTCAGTTTTTAGCAAGCCTAACCAGACTGAGAGTCGAAGATCAAAATGATTTTTTTATGAGAGAGCACAAAATTTGATTAACACAAGCCTATCCGATGTTATCCTGACGCCAAATGACTTCGAACAGGCGATAAATGACATGCCCATGCACTCTGCCCCAGGGCCAGACTCATGGAAAACTCTGTGTTCATCAAGAACTGCAAGAAGCCCCTATCACGAGCCTTTTCCATCCTATGGAGAGGGAGCATGGACACGGGGGTCGTTCCACAGTTACTAAAAAAAACAGACATAGCCCCACTCCAAAAAGGGGGGCAGTAAAGCAACAGCAAAGAACTACAGACCAATAGCACTAACATCCATATCATAAAAATCTTTGAAAGGGTCCTAAGAAGCAAGATCACCACCCATCTAGAAACCCATCAGTTACACAACCCAGGGCAAAATGGGTTTAGAACAGGTCGCTCCTGTCTGTCTCAACTATTGGATCACTACGACAAGGTCCTAAATGCACTAGAAGACAAAAAGAATGCAGATGTAATATATACAGACTTTGCAAAAGCCTTCGACAAGTGTGACCCTGGCGTAATAGCGCACAAAATGCGTGCTAAAGGAATAACAGGAAAAGTCGGTCGATGGATCTATAATTTCCTCACAACAGAACACAGAGAGTAGTCGTCAACAGAGTAAAGTCCGAGGCAGCTACGGTGAAAGCTCTGTTCCACAAGGCACAGTACTCGCTCCCATCTTGTTCCTCATCCTCATATCCGACATAGACAATGATGTCAGCCACAGCACCGTGTCTTCCTTTGCAGATGGACACCCGAATCTGCATGACAGTGTCTTCAATTGCAGACACTGCAAGGCTCCAGGCGGACATCAACCAAATCTTTCAGTGGCTGCAGAAAACAATATGAAGTTCAACGATGAGAAATTTCATTTACTCAAATATGGTAAACATGAGGAAATTAAATCTTCATCAGAGTACAAAACAAATTCTGGCCACAAATTAGAGCGAAACACCAACGTCAAAGACCTGGGAGTGATCATGTCGGAGGATCTCACCTTCAAGGACCCATAACATTGTATCAATCGCATCTGCTAGAAAAATGACAGGATGGATAATGAGAACCTTCAAAACTAGGGAGGCCAAGCCCATGATGACACTCTTCAGGTCACTTGTTCTATCTAGGCTGGAAATTGCTGCACACTAACAGCACCTTTCAAGGCAGTTGAAATTGCTGACCTAGAAAATGTACAGAGAACTTTCACGGCGCGCATAACGGAGATAAAACACCTCAATTACTGGGAGCGCTTGAGGTTCCTAAACCTGTATTCCCTGGAACGCAGGAGGGAGAGATACATGATTATATACACCTGGAAAATCCTAGAGGGACTAGTACCGAACTGCACACGAAATCACTCACTACGAAAGCAAAAGACTTGGCAACGATGCACCATCCCCCCAAAGAAAAGCAGGGGTGTTTTTAACGTTCAATGCCAAAAAAATTGCCCTCATTCACCCGCCAACATATAAAATTTAACCCCCAACATGCCAAACACAGTTCTCACTGTTTTATGCCAACAAAAGGTACTCCCCCGTTCATGCCAAATGGAATCACCGTTCACTGCCCAAAACAGAATCACTGTTCACTGCCAACACCCGTACTCAACCCTTTCAAATGCCAAACCCGACATCCCCCCGTTCACTGCCAACAAGGTACATTTTCGGGGGCCCCGGGGGTTAACCGGGTTCGCCCCTTTAAACGGCGAGGGCCTGGGTTCAAATTTCCCCGGAGCCAAATAAAACATTGGACCGGGGGTTTTTCCCCCCTGTTGTCTTTGTTCCCCCCCTCAGTAAAATGGGTAACCCGGGTGTTAGTCGACTGGGGTGGGTCGCCCCTCCCGGGAACAGCCTAGAAGAATCCCGGTCCCCCCAGACCCGGGCCCCGGGGCCCTTGACCCCCGGAAAATCTCTCCAGATAAAATCTCCAGAAAATAAAAGTTCACTGCCCAAAAAGTAAAATCCCCTGTTCACTGCCCCAAAAAGGCCAAAACACCGTTTTTTCCTTCCAACACAGTACATCACTGTTTTACTGCCAAAACAGTACATAAATGTTTACTGCCAACATGGTACATCACCGGTTCACCCGCCAACACAGTAAACACGTTCACCCGCCAAACCAGTACAACACCGTTTCCTTTCCAAAAACAGTACTTACCGCCAACATGCCAAAATGGGACACTCTGTTTACTGCCCCAAAAATGGTACATCTCTGTTAATGCCAACATGGGACCTTCCCCGCGTTCATCCAAAACCCCGTTCACCCCTGTTCACTGCCAACTTGGGACATCAAACCCTTCACGCCCCCCAAAGTACATCACCGTTCCCAAAAAAAATCTGGGGCCCAAAATGGTACATCACCCCTTTACTGCCCAAACAAGTACATCACTGTTTTTACTTTCCCCAAAACCCGTACATCACTGTTTACTGCCAAAAAACAGTACATTTACTTTTCACTCCCCAAAACAGTAAAACAAATGTTCCTTTCCAAAATGGTACATCACCCTTCACTGCCAACACGTAAAATCACTTGTTTTACTGCCCCAAAATGGTACCATCACCCGGGGACACGGCCAAAACCCCGGGACAAAAACCCCTTCAGCCCCAAAAGGTAAATCACCCTTCACTGCCAACCCCAGGGACATCAACTTCACTGCCCCCCAAAATGGCCCCCTCCCGTTCCTTTCCAACACAGGTACATCACTGTTTTTCCCCTGCCAAATGGTACATAAAAAAAAAAAACTTCACTGCCAAAAACAGAACTCATTTCACTGCCCCCATGGTACATCAACCCCTTCACGCCCAACCCCCCCCCCCCCCCCCCAAAAAACATCACTGTTCACTGCCAACATGGGACATCACCCTTTCAAACCAACCCCAAATTTCATCACTGTTTTACTGCCAACATGGCCAACTTCAGTTCCCAACCAAACAGGGCCCCATCACGGTTCACTGCCCCCCCTGGTACAAACACCCTTCCTGCCAAACAACGTACATCAAATGTTCAATGCCACCATTGGGAAAATCACCCTTTAACCCGCCCAAAACAGTTTCATCACTGTTCACTGCCACCATGGTTTCAAACCCAAAACCCTTCACTGCCAAAACAGTTTCATTCCCGGTTTTAAGCCCCCATGGGGACATCACCCTTCCCTTCCAACACAGTACAATTCACTGTTCCCTTTCCCCAAAACCAGTACCCCTGTTTTCCCGGGCCCCAAAACCGAAACACCGTTCCTGCCAAAAACAGTACATCACGGTTCACGCCAAAACGTACTTCCCGTTCAAATTTTTCCCAAAACGTACATTTACCTTTCACTGCCTAAAACAGTACATTACCGTTCACTGCCCCAAAATGGTACATCTCTGTTTACTGCCAACCTGGGACATCTCTGTTCATGGGCCCAACCCTGGGAAATTAGCGTTCACGCCAAAAACAGTTTCATCCCCGTTCACTTTCCAACAGGGTACTCACCCCTTCACTGCCCAAAAGGGGGTCTACCGGGCCCCTTTCCAACCCCAGTACATCACCGTTCAATGCCCCAAAATGGTACATCACCCTTCACTGCCCAAAACAGTAAATAAATGTTTTTACTTTCCAACAACAGTACCCTATGTTCACTGCCCCAAAACAGTTTCATCCTGTTTACTGCCAACACAGTACATAACTGTTCACTGCCAACCCTGGTACATCACCTTCCTTTCCAACAAAAGTACATCACTGTTCAATGCCCCCAAAAAGGTACTTTACCGGTTCCTGCCAACACGTACTTTAATGTTCGCTGCCAACATGGCCCCAAAACCGTTTTACGCCAAACCCGATAAATTTATGTTCATGCAACATGGTACATCACCGTTCACTGCCCAACCCCAAATTTCATCCTGTTCAAATGCCACCCTGGTCCCCACCGTTTTACTCCAACAATTTCAAACCCCTGTTCACTGCCAACAAGGTACATCCCCTTCACTTTCCAACCAAAAGTACTTTACTGTTTTACTGCCAACTGGCCCCATCCCCTGTTCACTTTCCAAAAACAGTCAACTAGTTTACCCCGCCCCAAAATTTTTACTTTACCGTTTTTACCCGCCCCCACAGTACAACATGTTCATGCCACCATGGTACAAACACCCATTCAAATGCCCAAAACAGTACATCACTGTTTACTGCCACCGGTACATCCCCCGTTCACTGCCAACACCGGGACCCTCCCTGTTTACGCCACCATAACATCACCGTTCACTTTCCCAAAACAGTACATCAAATGTTCACTGCCCCCCATGGTACATCACCCTTCACTGTTAATAAACCCTTATCCCTTCTTAAAATTTTCCCGTACTTTAAGTCGAAAATTTTAAAACGACTGGAAAATTTTGAAAAAACAGAGGGGAGAGTGCTTGGTTTTGGGTTGGGGGTTTTTTAATTTATCGACTACAAAAGGGTCATTAAGACTTCGACAAAAACAGGGTATTAAACAAACGAAATACACGGGGGGTCATTAATCCAACGGGTACAAAGGGGTATTAAAACTTTTCGACTAAAACCCCAGGGTCATTAAGCTATCGACTACAAGAGGGTCCTTAAGACTATCGACTAAAAAACCGGGGGGGTCATTAAGACTTTTTGACTTTCCGAGGGTCATTAAAACTATCCGGGCCAAAAACGAGGGTCAATTTAAAACTTCGGGCTACACAGGGTCATTAAGACTATCGAAATAAAACCCCAGGCTTCAAAGATAAACGAAATACCGAGGGTTATTTAAAATATCCCACTACAAGGGTCATTAAACTAACGACTCCCCGAGGGCATTAAGACTATCGGCCACACGAGGGTCCTTTTAAAGGCCCCATGTCCCTCTCTTCCCCATCAGCAAAAAATATTTTTAACCTAAAAAATTTGGGGGTTTAAAAACTTAAGTGTATTTTTTCACCTTTATTAAAAAGGGAATGCACCTGCTCAATGTATATAGAAGGGTACACCTCCCGTTTATATACATAGAGAGGGGGGTACACCCTTCTCATTGTATATAGAGAGGGGGTACACCTTTTTTCCCTGTAAAATACCCTAGAGAGGGTCAACCCCCTACCCGTGTATATTTTAAAGAGAGGGAATACCCCCAAAAAGGGAGGTATAAACCTCTCAGTTTGGGATATATAAGAAAGGGGAATTTCACCTTTTCAATTGAATAATTTTAGAAGGGGATACACCTCCATGTTTTTATAGAAAAGGGGTAAAACCCCCCTCAATGTTTATAAAAGAAGGGATTTTAACCTTCAATTGTATATAAAAAATAGAGTGGGGGCCCCTTTAAAATGGTTTTAAACCCCTAGAGAAAGGGCTACACCTTCAGTGTATTAATAGAAGGGATACACCCCTTTAAATAGTTTAATATAGAAAAGGTGATCACCTTAATTTATATAATATATAAAAAGAAGGGATACCCCTCTCAATTTTAAAATTTTGAGAAGGGGTACACCCTTTAGTTATTAATTGATTGGGGTACACCTCCCCAGTGATTATATACAAAGGAGGGATACACCTTTAATGTATATATATAAAAAGGGATTAAAAACCCTTTAAGTGTTTTTATATAGGGGGGGATACAAAATCTCAGTGTATATATATAGGAAAAAGGGGTACAAAAACCTTTAAATGCTAATTATAAAAGGGGGTTTCACCCCTTAAATGTAAAATAAAAGAAAAGGGATTTCCCATCTCGTGAAAAAAGGGGTTTTTTTATATATAAGAGAGGATTAAACCCCCCTCAGTTAATTATATAGAGAGGGATTTCAAAAAACCCCGGTTACAAAAAACCCCCTAACGATGTGACAGAGTGAAAAGGCAAAAGGGGGGGGGGTTGGGCCCCCCGTAATACAAAGAGTCAAATTGTTTGCCCCAGAATGCTTTTAAAGCCCCCAAATTTATGTAGGGAAGTTTTAGCAGTTTAAAGGGGCGAGGGGGAAACCCAAAACCTAAGTCCCTTGTTGGGAAGTCTACAAGGGGCCCCCGGATGCAACATCCCCCGGCAATTTTCCCGGAAAAGTGTTAAAAAATTTGACCACTGTCTGGGAAAAAAATTCCCCGGCCCCGCCCACCAACCCTCTTGCCCCCTGGGGGATTTTAACTTAAAAGGGACCCAAAAAAAGGAGGAAAAAAAAAGCAAAAATTTTTGGGTTTTCCCGTAATAACACCCGGGTGGGAGCTTATGAAAAAATTACACTTTCCCCGACTTTTAAATTTGTGCACAAAAATTTAATTTAAAACCCGAAATAATAGAGCCTACTAGACTGGGGAAATTTCACAGAAACCTCTTCTATAACAATGAAAGTCTGATAAGAAAAGTCACCTATCAAAAAAAATATAAATCAATCCCAAATAAATTTAGGTTCAGACATGTAAAGCGCGGAGCCCCAACCCAAAAATTAGACTAGCAGGGGGGAAACATTCACCCAAAAATTTAATTCAATAACAAAAACATAAAGTGGGTCAAGAAACCAAAATTTCCCAAAACCCAAAAAAGTGGGGAAAAATATACTAAAACAACACAGACCCCAAATTATGTCCTTTGAACAGAAATTTAACTGGGGGGTTTCTCGAGTTGCCCCCAAAGGTTTATTCCTCCAAAAAAAAAGGAGGAGTAAGAATTGTTAAAAATAGAAAGAGACAGGGGTCCCCCTTTTTCCCTTTTCAGGCACGGAAAAAAAATAACAGAGGGGGCCCAAAAAGGGCCCAAAAAATCTGAAAAGCCCTAGGGGTGGGGCCTGGTAAAAAAGAAATAGCCAAAACATCGAACCCTTTTCCCAAAAAAAATCCTTTAAAGGGGTCAGGAATCCCGGGGAAAAAAAAAAGCCATAAATAAATCGAAAGAAAAACCCCAAAATATTCTTCTCCAAAGCCAAATCAAAATTGGGGAACAACGTCCAGTAATTGGGGCCCCACTTAAAAAAGAGGGTCCTACCAAAATGAAAAGCAAGGAAAAGGTGATCCACCCCCCAAGTCCCAAAAATTTTACTCCCGTTTTTTTGAAACCGCCCCAACCCGACTGGGGTTCGAAGATCAAAATGATTTTTTTTAGGAGAGCCCCCAAAATTTTAAATTTAAAAACCCCGCCTTCCGATGTTATCCTGACGCCAAAAAGACCCTTCCCAACAGGCATAAAAAAGCCCTGCCCCTTTCCCTCTGCCCCAGGGCCAAAACTCAGGAACTCTTTTTGTTCATCAAAAACTGCCCCAAAAAGCCCCTATCCGAGCCCCTTTTTCCCTCCTTTGGAGAAAGGGGGCATTGGGCACGGGGGGGCCCCTTCCAAGGGTTTCTAAAAAAAAAGACATTTTGCCCCACCCCCACAAAAGGGGGGAGTAAAGCAACAGCCCAAAAAAACTAAAAGACCCCAAGCACTAAAAATTTCCAAAATCAAAAAATCTTTGAAAAGGGTCCCAAGAAGGGAAAAATCACCACCCCAACTAGAAAAACCCCTCAATTACCCAAAACCCCGGGCAAAATTTGGGTTTTTGAACAGGGCCCTCCCTTTTTACCCAACTATTGGGTCACTACGACAAGGTCCTAAATGCACAAAGACAAAAAGAATTCAGTTTTTAAAATATACGGGCTTTTCCAAAAAACCTTCGACAAATGTGACCAGGGCGTTTAAAAAGCGGGGAAAAAAAAGCGTGCCCCCAAAGGAATAACAGGAAAAGTCGGGTGATGGGTCTATTTAATTTTCCCCTCCTAAAAAGAACACAAGAGAAGTATCGTCAACAGAGTAAAGTCCGGGACCCCGGCTACGGGGGAAAAAGCTCGTTCCCCAAGGCCCCCAGTACTCGCCCCATCTTTTTTTCCTCATCCTCATAAAAACCCATAAAACAATGGGTGTCAGCCACAGGGACCGGTTTTTCTTCCTTTGCAGATGACACCCGAATCTGCCCAAATTTAAACAGTGTCTTTAAAAACCCGGAAAAAACTGCAAGGCCCCCCAGGCGGACATCAAACCCCCAAAACTTTCAGTGGAGGCCTGCAGAAAAAAAAATAAACCCGGGGGGTTCAACCCATGAAAATTTTTTCCATTTACTTTTTTTTTAAATATGGAAAAAAAAGAGGAAATTTAAAAACTTCATCAGAGTACAAAACAAATTTGGCCACAAATTTAGAGCGAAACCCCCAACGTTTAAAGACCTTTGGGAGTGATCATGTCGGGGGGATCTCCCTTCAAGGACCATTAAAAGGTATCAATCGACATCTGTAGAAAAAATTTACAGGAAAGGGAAAAAAGGGGAAAAATTCAAAAATAGGGAGGCCCCAACCCCCCAAAAGTGACACCTTCAGGTCACTTGTTCTTCAGGCCCCGGAATAATTTCCGCAAACAAAAAGACACCCTTTTTAAGCAGTTTTAAAAATTTCTGGGCCTAGAAAATGTCCAGAGAACTTTTCCCGGGGCGCATAAAGGGGATAAAACACCTCAATTACTGGGAGCCATTTAGGTTCCCCAAACCTGTAATTTCCCCGGGAACGCAGGAGGGGGGGAGGATACATGATTTTATAAAACCTGGAAATCCTAGAGGCGAACCCAAAACCGAACCCTTTCCCCCACAAAATCCCCAAATCCCAAAGCAAAAAGCCTTTCCCGACGAAACCCATCCCCCCCAAAAAAAAAGCCGGGGGTGTCACTTTGCAAAGGTTTAAGAGACCCTACAATTTAAATGTCAGGGGGCCGAGGGCTGTTTTTAAATGCCTCCCAAAACCCTAAGGGGCCAAATTTCCAACAGACCCCTGGCAGTCCAAGCTGGCACGGGAACAAGCAAAAATCAGTTTCCTGATCAGCCGGCGGGTGGCTCGTACGTTGGTTTGCGTGCAGCCAGCAGCAACAGCGGGTTGTTTCAGGCTCGATCCCCAGGAGGCCTGGTCACAACCCCCGGGCCCAGGGGGGCCCTTGACCCCCGAAATCTCTCCGGGTTAAATATTTTTAAGGGGGATACCCCTTTCAAGTGTTTTAAAAGAGAGGGTTTTAACCCCTTTCAGTGTATAAAAAGAGAGGGTACACCTCTCAGTGTATATACAAAGAGAGGGCACACCTTCAGTGTATATAAGGGATACACCCTCATTTTAAAAATCCAGAGAGGGGATACACCTCTCTGTTTTTATGAGAGGGATACATCTCGTGTATATACAAAGAAGGGGATCACCTCCAGTGTTTTAAAGGGGGAAACACCTCTCAGTGTACAAAAACACGAGGAAGCCCCTCCAGTGTACTTTTACAAAGGGGAAAATGCCCCTTCAGGGTGTCCCAATATACCCCAGAGGAATGCACCTCTCTTTACATATAAAAGAGGAATGCACTTCCAGTGTAATTTCACGAGGATGATCTTGTATTCACGGCCCCGGATCTGTTTTCTTCTCTCTTTCTTCTCTCTCTAAAAAAGGGGAAAAATCAGGTCTCAGTTAGGGGGGGTTTACCATTACTTACCCCCTTCACCATCACTGCTCCTTCACTTTTCCCTTCATGCCCCTTCACAAAAACCTTCAGTTTCACCAACTCCTTCATTTTTCCCCCAACAAATTTTAAATCTCCTTTCCCCCTTCTTCACGTCCTTTTCACACAATTTCCTTCACTGTCTTACCAATCCTTCACTCTCCTTCACAAAATTTTCCCCCCTTCCCCTTACAAACTACTTCACGCCCCTTTCACAAAACCCCTTCCGCCCCCTTCCAAAATTTTCCTTTTCCTGCCCTTCACAAAATTTTTAAATTCACGCCCTTCACACAACTACCTTCATGTCCTTCAAAAAACCCCTTCAGTGCTCCTTCAACAATCCTTCCTGCCCCTTCACACAACACCTTCATGCCCCTTTCCCCAAACTCCTTTCATCTCCTTACACAATTTCCTTTCACTCCCCCCCTCCTTCCACAACTTTCCTTCATGCCCCCTTCCACAATTTCCTACTGCCCCCTTCAAAAAATTTCCTTTCCCTGCTCCTCACAAAATCCTTTCAATGCTCCTTTCAAAACTACCTTCATGCTCCTTAAACAAACAACCCTTAACTCCCCCCTTTCACACAACTACCTTCACTCCTTCACACAACTACCTTCCTGCCCTTCCAAACTATTACGCTCATTCCCCTTTTCCTTACTGCCCCTTCACACACTTTTTCACTCTCCTTCACCCAACAAAAAACCCGCCCCCAAAGGGCCCCCCCCCCCAAAAAAAAAGGGGGGGGGGGAAAATAATTTTAAAAAAAAGGAACAAAAAGAAAATATTTAGGGTTTCCCCAAACCCCTTCATGAAAATATTAATTTTAAACAAACCTTCACTGCTCTTCACCAACTACCTTACTGCCCCTTAAAAATCCCCAACTCCTTCCCCCCTTTCTGTCTTCCAAAACTACTTCACTCCCTCCTTACAAACTATTCCTTTTTAAACCCCCCTTTCCCTCCTTCACACAACTCCCTTTCATGCTCCTTCCAAAAACATTTGTTTAAAACCCCCTTCATGCTCCTTCACACAACTTCCTTCACTCCCTCCTCACACAACTTCCTTCACGCTCCTTCACAAGTTTCCCTTCACTGCTCCTTCAACAACTCCTTCACTGCTCCTTCACACAATTTCCTTCATTTGCCCCTTTCCACAACACCTTCACTCCCCTTTTCACACAACTCCTTCATGCCCCCCTTTCACACAACTCCTTCCTCCCTCCTCACACAACTACCTTCACTGCTCCTTCCAAACCCTACCCCACGCTCCTTCACACACTCCCCTTCCCACTCCCTTCACACAATCCCTTCACTGCTCCTTACACAACTTCCTTCATGCTCCCTTCCCCAAAAATTACCTTCACTGCTTTTCCCAACAACTCCTTCACTCCCCCCCTTCACACAACTACCTTCATGCCCCCCTTCACAAAAACTTCCTTCACTGCCCCTTCAACAACTCCCTTTCACTGCCCCTTCACACAACTACCTTCATGCCCCCTTCACAAAACACCTTCACTGCTCCTTCAAAATTCCTTCACTGCTCCTTCAAAACTTCCTTCCCTGCCCTTCACACAACACCTTCCTGCCCCTTCACACAACTACCTTCAGCTCCTTCACACAACTACCTTCACCTCCTTCACACAACTTCTTCCCCTGCCCCTTCACCAACTCCCTTTCACTGCTCCTTCAACAACTATTCACTGCCCCTTAACATTTTCCTTCACTCCCTTCAAAAACTTCTTCCCTGCTCCTTAACAACTACCTTCACGCTCCTTAAAATTTTCCTTCCTGCCCTTCACAAAAACTACCTTCACTGTTTTCCCCCAATCCTTCACTGCTCCTTAACACACTCCTTCACTCCCCTCCCACACAACTCCTTCACTGCTCCTTCCAAAAATCCCTTCACTGCCCCTTTTCCAAACTACCTTCCCGCCCCTTAAAAACAATACCTACTGCTCTTCCACTTTTCCCCTTCACTGCCCCTTCCACAACCTTCCTTTCATGCTCCTTCAACAACTACCTCATGCCCTTCCACAGTTTCCTTCATACTCCTTCACACAACTTCCTTCCGCCCCTTTTCACACAATCCCTTCCTGTCCTTCAACAACACCTTCACTGCTCCTTCACACAATTCCTTACTGCCCTTCACACAATTTTCCTTCACTGCTCCTTCACCAACCCCCTTCACGCCCCTTCAACAACTACCTTCATGCTCCTTCACACAACTACTTCACTGCTCCTTCACAAACTACCTTCACTGCCCTTCCACAACTCCCTTCCTGCTCCTTCACACAACACCTTCACGCTCCTTTCACAAAAACTCCTTCACTGCTCCTTCACACTTTTTCCTTCACGCTCTTTCACAAAACTCCCTTTCATCCCCTTCACAAAATTTCCTTCCTGCCCCTTCACAAAACTTCCTTCACTGTCCTTCCAAACCCCTTCACTGCTCCTTCCCCAAAAACTCCCTTTCACTGCCCTTCACACAATTCCTTCCCTCTCCTTTTAAAAAATTTCCCTTCATGCTCCTTCACAAAATCCCTTCATGCCCTTCACAAAACTTCCTTCATGTCTTTCAAACAACTTCCTTACTGCCCCTTTACAAAAATACCCCGCCCCTTCACTAACACCCCGTTAACTTGGTTTAATATAAAAATGTTTAATACAGTGTTTGCTTTTTCTTGTTTCTGTCCAGACCAGGCCCCTTGGTAAGAGGGTAAAAGGGAAAAAGGGGGAAAAGGGAATAAGGATGGAAAGGGAGAAGGGTGGGAAAGGGAAAAGAAGGGGGGGAAAGGATAGAATTTTGGGAAAAAGGGTGGGAGGGGGGGGAGAGGTAGGTTTTTAAAAGGAAAGTGGCCCAACCACTTTGGTGTTTTTTAAAAAAGGTACGGAAATGAAAAGAATTCTTAAAGGGGGTATAAGACAAAACCCACAGGTACAAAAAACAGTAAATAATCATGACTCTGAATTTTTGGGGGGTAATTTTACATTTTCAAAGCTTTTTTTTTTTGCGATTGCACAACGGATATTTTTTTTCAAAATGAAGGCAATAATTTTCGGCCGTTTATAGAATTCCTGACAATGGCTTCTTAAGGTGGGGCCCCCCTGGTAAATGCAAATTTTTTCATTAGTTGTTATATGATGTCTCCCTAATTGGGGGGGATTTATTTTCTCAGATACATAGAAAGGGGGCTGGGGGTACCAATCTTCTTCATCAGGGGGGTTGCTCAAAATTTAGGGTGGGGAATCATCTTTATGTTAAACGACGGACCCTTGTGGGAGGGGTAAAATTTTTTGAGTCCCGTGAGGAGGAGTATTGATGATTAATCCGTGGGATTTACCATTGTTTTAGGATGTTTCTATCTGGCATGTATATTATTATTTTTTATTCAAGGGGGGAAGCGCTAAACCCCGGGGGTTATACAGCCCTGGGGGGGGGGGATGTGGAAGGCATTTAGGCTTTTTGGGGAACTGGAGCAAGATCCAATTTTTTAAATCAAAGCCCCTCACCAACATCAAGGAAAACCCTTTCCTTTTGGGGGGCTGGATGTATGTTTTGCATTGTTAGAGTTTTTTCTTTTTAGAGGTCAAGGCGTACATTTTGGCAGTAATATTTTTTTGTATGTTTAAATCTGCCATTTAAACTTGTCTTCCCCTGGTACGGTAATAAAACGAAGAGTTTTCGACCCCTTTTTAAAACCCTGCATGTGGTCTTTTTTGTTAATGACATTGGGACACAAGGGGATTTGGATTAGGTCTTTTAACATTTTATTTTCAGATTTTTTTTTTACATGTTGAGGGGCTTGATTGAACGAAAAAGACTGCTAAGCCGGGTTTGGCTATTTTGATTTTTTTGTTCATGAATGTTGAGTGGAGCAGCCCCGTCTTTTCATATCCCAAAAAATTTTTTAGGGTTTCTAATGGGGTACGGTGTACCCTGGGGAGATACCCCTTTATCTTCAGTTGTATGCAAAACCCTCCTATGTGCTAACAAGGACCTTGTCGGATTAGTGTAATTCTCCATTTTTTTTTCCCAATTAGATGTTCGACGAAGTTAAATTTTTATTTTTTTAGACTCTCTCTACTTTTTTTTTCCCTGTTACCGGAGTTGATGAGACGACATGAAAAAACATTCTGCAAACCTGTGGCACAAGTATCATTAAACTTGTTGAGGAAGGTCATTCAATAAATGTTAAACAGAAGTGGTGAGACAAAACCTTGGGGGGACACCAGCGTGGTTAAAAAAGGGCTCGTCGACCTGCCATGAAAGGTGTGAATTTTTTTCTTTGAGTTAAAAAAAATTTATATTTTAAAATTGAAAAAGCCCAGTTTTCTGGTAGGTCAAAAATTTTTGAAATTTAAGCCCATCATGCCAAAACTATCAAAAGCTTTAAAGAACATCTTGGTGGCAATTAAGGCAAGATTGCCCTGATGTTTTAGATTGTACAGTATCAAAATAAATTTATTGCATGTTTGGAAACTCTTTTGTGTTCGAAGCCAAATTGTTTTTCAGTAAAAAAGTGATTTTAACACCATATATTTGTTCAATCTGTTGGAAATGATTTTCTAAGAACTTTTCCGGGAAACTTCAAGAAAAAGATTAGGTCTATAGTTCCCTGGTTGATGGATGTCTTTATTGGGCTTCCAGAAAGATCATCTTACAGTCTTAAAAAACAACTGGAAAATGTCCTGAGGCCAAGAGGGCTTTAAAGTTTTTACCAGAGATGTTTAAATTTCTGGGTAGGACTTTATTTTTTTTCATTTTTATTCCAAAAGGGGCCAGGGGCTCTATTACGCATTTGCCAATAACCCGACTTACTCTAATAATGTAATAGGTTTTAGTAAGCGGTGGGTATCTTCAAGAGTTGAAATATTCGATGGAAGGTAGTGGTTTTTTAGTTTATCCAAGTTCTCATCTCTCCATTTATTTACCAACTGATAATGATTTTTGTTAAATTGACGACTGTTTTTGGGGAGGGGAAAAATTTTCCCCCAAAACCCCCCCTCAAATTAGCCTGGGCCTGTGGATCACAAATTTTAATTTCAACATCTTCATCATTCTCATCAGGAAGGTATGAAATAGGTAGCTAGAAGCCTTGTGCTTTTGCCCCCAAAAGTTGTCGGGTCTTTCTCCAAAATTTTGCTTTGGTCAGTTTTTATGATTTGCTTGAAGAACAGCATTTTCCCTAAGTCCCCTTTGTGTGACTAATCATGTTATTAATTCGTGCCTTAAACGGTCAGTGTAGTGCGGTGGTTGTCGCGTTTGAAGATGCCCTTTGACTTCTGTTGTAAATTTTTAAAAATTTTCTCTAATTTTTCCCTAGTGGTTTATATTGTTGGGATATCTTTGTGGAAGCAATTTTATAAGTTGATTAGTAGCTTCAATTTTTCGATTTTGAAAATTAAAACAATGTGCAAAATCTGGGATCTTTATTGTAGACGTTTCC
>NC_069481.1:25996281-26013925 GCF_026875155.1 Cherax quadricarinatus | reverse complement strand
CCACAATGTACTACCACACGTGTAGCAGCACACTGCGGTGTTTCCACAATGTAACTACCCACACAATGTAGCAGCACACTGCTGGTGTTCCCACAATGTAACTACCACACAATGTAGCAGCACACTGCGGGTGTTCCCACAATGTAACTACCACACAATGTAGCAGCACACTGCTGGTGTTCCCACAATGTAACTACCACACAATGTAGCAGCACACTGCTGGTGTTCCCACAATGTAACTACCACACAGTGTAGCAGCACACTGCTGGTGTTCCCACAATGTAACTACCACACAATGTAGCAGCACACTGTGGGTGCTTCCCACGAATGTAACTACCACACAGTGTAGCAGCACATGCGGGTGTTCCCACGAATGTAACTACCACACAATGTAGCAGCACACTGCGGGTGTTCCCACGATGTAACTACCACACAATGTAGTAGCACACTGCGGGTGTTCCCACAATGTAACTACCACACAATGTAGCAGCACACTGCGGGTGTTCCCACGATGTAACTACCACACAATGTAGCAGCACACTGCGGGTGTTCCCACAATGTAACTACCACACAGTGTAGCAGCACACTGCGGGTGTTCCCACAATGTAACTACCACACAATGTAGCAGCACACTGCTGGTGTTCCCACGATGTAACTACCACACAGTGTAGCAGCACACTGCTGGTGTTCCCACAATGTAACTACCACACAATGTACCCAGCACACTGCTGGTGTTCCCACGATGTAAACTACCACAACAATGTAGCACCACACTGCTGGTGTTCCCACAATGTAACTACCACACAATGTAGCAGCACACTGCTGGTGTTCCCACAATGTAACTACCACACAGTGTAGCAGCACACTGCGGGTGTTCACGTAATACCACACAAACAGTACAGCACACGAACACGTACATACACACACAAACACGTACATACACACACAAACACGTACATACACACAAACACGTACATACACAAACACGTACATACACACACAAACTCGTACATACACACACAAACACGTACATACACACACAAACACGTACATACACACACAAACACGTACAAACCACACAAACACGTACACACACAACTTTTATTATATTTCTGAAAGCAAAAACATAAAATCATCAGTAGAATTTTTTTTTTAATTTTCCTTTTATGACCGGAACTAAAATTTCTTATGTCAGTTGTTGTGTATAATTTGATTACCTCTATCAGCCCCCCTGAATGTACAATTCTGGCAAACACTGTCCCCACTATAATTCTGTCAACACTTGTCTCCCTTGATAAGTTCTGGCAACACTGTCCCCCTTGATAAGTTCTGGCAAACTGTCTCCCTTGATAA
The DNA here is from genome assembly GCF_026875155.1 of Cherax quadricarinatus. Taxonomy (NCBI): domain Eukaryota; kingdom Metazoa; phylum Arthropoda; class Malacostraca; order Decapoda; family Parastacidae; genus Cherax; species Cherax quadricarinatus. Next base: position 26,012,572 of record NC_069481.1, on the reverse strand, counting down.
GATCTGCAAACACTGTCGCCCCTTGATAAGTTCTGGCACACTGTCCCCCCTGATAAGTTCTGGACCACACACGCTCCCTTGAATAAGTTTCTGGTAACACCCTGCTCCCTTGATAAGTTCGGCAACACTGTCCCCCTTGAGTATGTTCTGGCAACACTGTCTCCCTGGATAAGTTCGGCAACACAGTCCCCCTTGATAAGTACCTGGGCAACACTGTCCCCCCCTGATAAGTTCTGGCACACTGTCCCCCTGATAAGTTCTGGTCAACACTGTCTCCCTTGATAATTCTGGCAACACTGTCTCCCTTGAATAAGTCTTGCAACACGTCCCCCCTTGATAAGTTCTGGCAACACTGTCCCCCTTGATAAGTTCTGAGGCAACACTGTCCCCCCCCTTGATAATTTCGCCAACACTGTCCCTCCTTGATAAGTTCTGCAAACACTGTCCCCCTTTATAATTCAGGCAACACTGTCCCCTTGATAAGTTCTGGCAACAACACTGTCCTCCTTGAATAAGTTTCTGGCAACACTGTCCCCCTTTATAAGTTCTGGCAACACTGTCCCCCCCTATAAGTTCTGGCAACCCTGCCCCTATTAAGTTCTTGCAACAACTGTCCCCCAGATAAGTTTCAGGCAACACTGTTCCCCCTGAATAATTTCTGCAACACTGTCCCCCTTGAAAGATTGTCTGGCAACACTGTCCCCTCTTATAAGTTCTCGAACACCTGTCACCGCTTTGATAAGTTCTGCAACACTGTCCCCTTGATAAGTTTTTTTCTGGCAACACATGTCTCCGCTTGAAAGTTTCGGCAACACTGTCCCACTTGATAATTTCTTGGCACACTGTCCCCCTTGATACGTTCTAGGCAACACTGTCCCCCCTTGATAAATTCTGGAAAACACTGTCTCCCCTTGATAAGTTTCTGGCAACACTGTCCCCTTGATAAGTCTGGCAACACTGTCCCCCCTGATAAGTACTCGCAACAAGCGGACTGATCGCAAGTTCTGGCAACCTAGTAATGTAACTAGTAACAGGCTCACTGATGCAGCTCTGGTACAGTGCCTCAACTGATGAGCAGTTCTGGCACAGTGCCAATGTCAGAAACAACAGTTCTGCAACAGTGCCATGGACACATCAGACACTGATGGCTCGAACAGAATTTATCTCCAATTAAACGGCAGAAAACCATTGTTCACCAACGGTGGCCTGATGCCAAGTGGTTATAACCTATGACAAGTACAGAGCCAGGTACCTATGCCAGGTACCTGGTTGAAGTGCCTCGTGCCAGGTACCTGATGACAGTCCAATACGTTTGTGCCTGGTAAAACTGGTGCTTAAGTACCTAGTGACAGGTTATCCTATTTAGAGGTACTCTGGTGCCAGGTACCAAGGTGCGAATGTGCCTTTGCCAGAAAGCTTGTGACAGTTCCCTAGTGCCCTGTTGCTTAGTGTCTTGTACCTGATGTCAATAACTGTTCCAGGTACTTAGTGCAGTAACTAGTGCTAGAAACCTTAATCAGGTACCTAGTAACCAGAAAACGTATGCTATGAAGCTTGTGGTGTGTTTATCCTATTAACCTGCGGGTTGCTTATGTAGGTACCATGGTTCGGGTGCCTAGTGCGGAACCAGTACCAAGATATCTTTAAGGAGTGACCTAGTGCCAGATGCCTAGTGCCAGGTACCTAGTGCCAGAAAAGCTTGTGACAGGTCTAGTGCCATAAACTTTGTGCCAGGGACCTGGCGCCAGGTATCTATGCCAGAGGTACCTAGTGCCCAGGTACCTAGTACCAGGGCACCTAGTGCCAGGTACCTGATGCCAGGTACCTATGCAGGGATTTAGTGCCAGGTTAACTAGTGCGCATGGGACTCGTGCCCGGTACTTGTTCCAGGTACCTATACCAGGGGTACCTAGTTCCAGGTACCTGATGCCAGGGTACCTAGTGCCAGGAATTAGTGCCAGGTAACCGCTGGTGGCCAGAGTGCCCAGTGCCCGGTAACTCCATAATACTCCTGCTGCCAAATCCTCGACGACTCGTACCTCGCATGTGGACACCAAGGAGCCATTAATAGTAAATTTATGGGAAAGCGCTAAACCTGTCTTGTTCTAACAGAACCCGGGGAATGAAGGCATTTGGGTTTGTATCCAATGAAAGGAGAGCTTTAATTTCTCATATCAATAGATCAAGGCTCTATCTATTACCTAAGATCATCGTGTGACAACCGCCTCTGAGAATCGGTCCCAAAACCGCTTCTCCATGGTTGATTGTCTGATATACCATCAAACCCCGTCCTGGTTTGGGATCTGTTTGGTAATGTCCCTCTCGTCAGAAGTCTTGGTCCCTTTAGAGCTTACTGAATGTCACTTATAAACTCCGGGGCACCTATACTTTACAATGGGGCATTTTTAAACTATTTGTTCCTCTTACTTTCGTAAGGCAATTATTCTGTGCCGATTTAGAACCAATCGCTCCAGAATTTTCCTGTTTAAATTATGTATTTTTTTTTCAAAAAACCGTTCCAAGAAGAACAGTTCGATAATCCTCAAGAAGTGCAAATATTCTAGGAGCTTGACTGACTTCAGTAGGCCAAGTAGGTGTCTCCATACATTCCTCCTTTACTGCAATGTTTGTGTTAAAAGGGGCTGATTAGTGTGCAGCAATATTCCAGTCTAGAGAGAATAAGGTATTTAAAAAGTGTCACCACTACCATGATAAGTCTTGCTTTGAATGTTATTTTTATCCCGCCCCTCAGTTTCCTTGCGTCTGTGATAGCAACCCATTAGGTCTTTCAGTGTACGATCTTCTGATATTATCATTCCTATTATCATTCTTCTGCTTTACTGAGTAGTTTGAATTTGTTTTATACTCCGTTTCCAGTCTTTATTTCTTTCCAATTTTTCTGTTAGCGGAGATTGAAATTTGTCTAGTGGGCCACAGAAAATAATGTAATGTCATTATTTTCTGTGACTCACTAGAAGCTCGGTAATATTAGCGGTGGAGATTTGTGTTCTCAATGGATACCCACTCTCATACACACTCTTGTATCGTCTGGAAAAGAGGACGCCGTTATATGCTGAACGTACGTCAGTGGTATTCAGTAACGGACACCCCATGAATTAGACACATCTTTGTGTCTATACATGTAGACGTGTTGTCAACCGGTGGCTTTATCAATACAATACATGGACATAATAGAAATATATTCAACAAATAGTGAAAGATGAGTAATCGGTCCTCACTTAGATGTAGGGCTCATCACCTCCTCCATCTTCCACTATTAATTATAATAATCTTTATGTCTACAAGTACATGATACAACTTATACAGACCATAGATGTAAAGACTTCAAGCTCAAAAGGCTCTTTTGATCCCTTCAAATTTTCTAACTAATATTTAATTGCATTATCAACTTATGCCGCACACGCGCTATCCTAATTGCGAGCACGAGGCACAAGAGGTCTGGAATTACTGGTATACATATCTCTGTACACCCAGCAGCCGAAATACATCGAATTCTGCTTTTTTTTCCTCTTTAAAAACCTGAAAATGAAAATAGGAAGTCTTGAAACGTCAAAAAAATGGCTCTGCCTTTCTTGTTTCTACTGCATATAAGACTACTCTTTCACGCTCATAGAAACGCTTAAATATATACCAGTACTGGTCACCTGTTCACTGTAGTTCACCGTCCACTACTTTACTATATTGCACTTCGAATTTACCATTAGTTCAATACACACCTATATATTCTCCTGCAAAATCACCCTACAAATTTACCTGCAGTTCACCTACAAACATATTAACACAAAACTAAGACCTCAACATTACAAATACTTAATCAGCTTTCTTTCTGAAGAACATTAGCGTTCATTAAGGTAAATGAACATAGACAATAACAGCATAAATGTTCATTGTGGTGCATAATAAAGATATTAAACTAACTGTGGTGAGTAAACAGAGTAGAGAACAATGCCATTGATCATGTAATGTACAAGAGTCATGCATCTTATTCCACAAGAAGTACACTTGTAGTATAACTCACGCCTGCACTTGCTGTGCACTTTTCACCTCCACCTGTTGTTAGGTAAGACACATATGCAACAGTTAGGTATCTTTATTTCGAAACGTTTCGCCTACACAGTAGGCTTCTTCAGTCGAGTACAGAAAAGTTGATAGAAGCAGAAGAGACTTGAAGACGATGTAAATTCAGTCCATCACCCTTAAAGTTTGTGAGGTGTCAGTCCCTCAGTCTGGAGAAGAGCATTGTTCCATAGTATGAAACAATATTGTTTCATACCTGTCGGTATTTTATACCATTTTAATGTTCACCTCCACCTGTTATGAACCTCGCTCTATTGAGTGAATCAGTGAATGTGTTGACAGCTGGAAATAATAACAGAGGGTGAAATTAAGATTCAAATGATAAAACTAGGCGAGAATAAGGTAAAGAATAAAAAAGGCACAATGCACAATATACATAAGAACATAAGAAGGAACACTGCAACAGCCCTACTGGCCCATGCGAGGCAGGTCCAAGTCTCCTACTGGGCTTTAAGCCAATGTCTCCAGGAACCTAGTCAGGTTCATAGGTCATATCACTTAAGTCACACTGCAGCTGACTTATTATCCACAAGGCTAGTCAGGTCCAACTCACACCTACTCAATATACACACATCATCTGTTTACACTACTCACACAAACACACACATTAATGCCACCAAGGGGGTTGGCCACTTGCTTTACTAACCCTCCTCCCTCCCCCCGGCCTAATCCTTTCCCACATTCCATCCTTGCTATCCATCTTCTTTCACTAACTTACCAAAACCCCTTTTAAATGAACCTTGAACCTTGTGCCAGTTCAATGTTCAATCAAATATAAGAGTTTGGGCTTTGCCGAGTAAAAAAATGATTTTCCTCTAAAAGATCATTTCTCTTGATATATATGAAATGGGTGTCAATATTTTGTGACCATATCTACCTGGAGTTCATACCTTTTGTAACTAGTTCAGCCTATCATAACTTTGGGGTTCAGATCCCTGACCATTATACCTTTGTAATCTTTTGACTACCGCCCACAGGATGGGTATGTGGGTGCATAATAAAGATATTAACTACACTAAAACAAACTTCATTATGGTCTCAATAATAACACACTAAGATAAGATTTCGTTCCGAATTTTTTAACCCCGTAGGGTTAGTCCACCGCCAGGATAACCAAGAAAGTCAGTGCTCATCAATGATACTGTCTACCTTAATTTTCCATTGGGGACCTTAATCTTGTCCCCCCAGGATGCGACCCACACCAGTCGACTAACACCCAGGTACCTATTTGCTTCTAGGTTAACAGGACAATAGGTGTAGGAAACGTGTCGGAATTCCACCCGCCGGGAATCGAACCCGCCCTCCGATAGTGTGAAGCGGGAGCTGTTGAGCCACCAGACCACCGGTACAACACTTGAGAACATTTTAACAAACAAATCCGTTTATCCCCCTTAATAAGTTGGCAATCGACAGGCGGGATCCTGACTCTTCAAATTAACCACATCTCAATTATTTGCAAGAACATCAACATTTCCTGTACATGGAACCAACACAACGATTTCCTCTTATTTATAATGTACGACTATTATTACAATAGAATTCTACACAACCATTTTATCCTGCGTCCTGGTCTCTGTTCTTTTCTTTTTGCCACTATTTATGTTGTCATTATCATTACCTATTGCTAATGAACATTTTTTTTCACTGCCTTGCTTGATGTTAAATGAAAGTTTAATTTTACTTCCTTGATAACTGTTAATTCTGTAATCCTTTGTTTCACAATTTTTCTAATTTATCCTGCCTAAATCTATGGTACAACTATCCCTTCTCCCACACACACCATAACCTACCTCTAAGCCTTTCTATTTAAACATCTGTTGAGCTAGCTAAAACTGCTATCCCTGCCCAAAATAAACTTCATCCCTTTCATAGCTGTATAATCAGTACCGTGATGTCCTTAGTGTTCGTCCAGCCAGCAGTTTAGAGCAATTGCTTTGAACAACCACTTACTTAAACCTCCTTTTTCCAAATTAAGTCTATTGTTGTCCTGTTGTGATAGAAACACAGGCCTTATCTCTAGGCTTTATTGAACATAGAATCTTCATAGTACTTCTGCAACAACAAAATATAATGACTAGTACATCTAATAATGGCTTCTACAGGGATGGTGATGTCTTGCATATGTCAAGAGAAAAGTTATAACTACAGGCCACATATTTAAACTCACCATGTAATCTGCATCGCTGATAAATGGATAAAGTAGGAGAAAATCACACACCATGTGTTATAGTGCCCATGACCCAACACCAAACTGTTGTTGTTGTTAAGTGGCCCCCAAGAGTGGAGCCGTATTATCCTGTCTTGCTGCTCCCCACAGGACCAGTATCACTAGACACAATCTCCCCCTTCTATAAAATATCAGAGACATAATCTCCCAAACTGTTAGGTGGGCGACGTACACGTCCCCGACCTGCGAGCCCATTGAGAGCCTCCTCACCATGTTCGATATTTTCCACGGGGTTTTGTATTAACTGCTGAAGCAGAATCCTCTAATTCCATAGGGGTAATCTCAAGGGGCTTCCAGAGATAAAACGAAACCATCTTTCACAGTCTATTGGTGTATCTTGAGATTCCACACTATAGGATTTCAACTGGGGCATAAATGTTTTGTAGATACTGTAGTCTCTTCACCATTTTGGTAGCGAATGTGGGCGAATGTGGATTTAGCTTGCGAGGAGCTCTATACCTCATCCACAAAGGATCCGTCTAGTTCATCCTACGGTGACTCTTCAGGAGAACGGTCCAGGATGAACATCACCAAGTGGGCACGGAGGCTCCCGTAGAAGGAAAGACGTGAATAGTTGAGATTCCTTTCATGAGGGGTTTGCATTAGTAGCTGTGCACAGCATTGATCTAATAGAGTGAAGAGCATCCAGGTAGGACAGTATGCCTTGGTTGACAGGTAGAATGCGCGACTTTAATGTCATTTTAAACTGCTTCCAATATAGTACCATTGAAACCGCTCCACTTGACCATTGTTGCCTTGAGGTTGTAGCTTGTTGGTTCTGTGCAGCAAAGGCAGATACCATTTGCTATCCAACAACTCCTGAAGTTCGTACTCATGAACGAGATTCCCCTGTCTGAATGATATAAGCTGGCATACACCAAAAATAGAGCATCTCATATTCTGTTGAAAGACAACTAATTACAGTTGAAGCAGCATATTATGCAACAGGGAATACAAAGGTAAACCTGAATATTCATCTACTATGATAAGGAAATACCTATTCTGATTTGTGCTTTTAGAGGTCCTATGAAATCTAATATTCAATCTTTTCGGAAGGCTGGTTGGATTTTTATGCAGAAGAGTCTTCTCTGCGATGAAGTTTTTGGCTTGCACTCTGTCACACACTCTCATCTCGATCACCATGTCGCACATCTTCACTGATTAGGGCATGTTCTTTGAGTTGACAAAATGGTACAGCGTGTAACTCCTGGTGACACCAGCCTATGTGGCGAGCGAGAGTGATTTGCAAATCATGACATGCTGTTCCTCAGGGACCCTAGAGAATGCATCAGGTGAGATGTTTCTCTTTCCGCCGTCGGAACAGATAATATCAATAGTCATAACACGATAGTTCCCTCCTCCAGCGTAATAACTTGTCATTCTTTATATCCTACTTTTGTGCCTCTTGTCGAACATTATACATCACGGACCGTTGGTGCAGTCCCTTATGGTGAAATGTCTACCAGTTACATAATGCCTCCATGGCGAACTGCTTCTAATGATGGCCTGGGCTTCCTTTTCTACAGCAGCATAACAATTCTCTGATCCCTTGAAAATATCTCGAAAAGAAGCTACTGTCGTCCTGCCGAGATAGAGGACCGCAGCAAGGCAATGTCAGATGCATCCGTTTTCCACTTCGTAATGGTAGGGAACTCATCAATGGCTTGAACTACTGAGTTTTCAATGTCCTGTTTTGAGAGTATGGAAAGCGTGCTTCTGCTCCTTTCACCGAAATGTGTAGCACTCATGTGGCGGACTTTACTTGAATAGTTGTAGATCCATTGTGAGTAATAAGCAAAGAGACCAAGAGTCTTCGGAGTGACCTTATTTGTCTTGAGGCATTGAAGTTCCCGTAGAGGTCGTAACGTTCAGGGTCTTGGGAATATTGTCCTCCTTCCACTACTAACCAAGATGCTAAGCCTTTAGTTGGAAAAAGTGCACTTTTTCCTCATTGTAACGATATTTTTCTTCTGGCGGGCTTCCAAAACTTATCAAGGTTTGCATCATGTTCCTCCTGGTCTTGCCACAAATGGTAACATTATCTAAATAAACGCGCGGTTCCCATGAGGTTTGCTCTCCTGAATGAGTGAATCCATAATTCGTTGGAAGCAGAGCAGGCTACCCCATTGGTGACTCCAAAAGGGACTCTGGTAAAACTGATACAAGCCATCACTATCCTGAACGCTGTGTAATAGTTTATCTACATTCCTTCTAGTGACTTATGATAGGCACTCTGCAATCAATTGTGCTAAACACGTAGTACTTAGCAATTTGTTCACTGTATATCGCATTCGAGGTAGAGGGGTACACATCAAGAAGTGTAAATTTTGTTGATGACTCAGAGAATCGAGTAGCCAGTCACCGTATCCAATAACTTTTACAACAACAACCTGTTCAACGCCAAGGGGGAATACTTTGGTTATATATACCCTCCTTCAGCAGCCTCTGAGTTTTCCTTCTCAATGAAACATCCGATCCACATAAGAATAGCGGCGTGACTTAGCTTGATATAGGATGGCAATCCGCGTAAGATTTGCAAACAGCTTTGGTGTGTCTACCCATAAAGTTGCTAGTCCTCAGACAACAAGAGTGAGGCAGTTCACACCATATGTTAAGGTGACACTACCATGCAGCTTCTGAAAAGTCCTGACCAAGGATAACCATCAGAGCACAGTTTTGGCAGAATAGCTAAATGTAGCATCTGATAATCCTTTCCATTAACTCTGAGATTATACTTACAAAACCTAAAGTGGCTGACATAGAAGAGAGATGTTGCTGCCATGGAAACGGTACCTGATGAGTGAGTGTTAGAGTCAAGGAAGCCTTTTAAACTAAGTGAAGGTTGAATGAAACTCTCTGAGCTGCAACTATCACTAAGACGCATCTACATCTGTTCCTTTGATGATTACTTTCACTAACTGCCTTTGACAGTGAATTTGGAGTAGCCGAAGAGTCACTGTTTGCTAGAGTCCGCATGATCATGGAATGTGTGGAGCACTAGCCTCTTGTTGAATGCATTAGCACGACATACTTTAGATAGTGACCTCTCTTTGTGGCATTTAAGGCACCTTGCTTCACGAGCAGGACACTTTAGGACGTGGTGCTTGAAAAAACCACAAAAGAAACACACGTACCTGCTGCTGCGTCACTGAGGCAGGTTTCCCCAGTAACTTCCATTGCAAGAGTCTTGTCAGGAAATGTGCAGCACTTACCACTCGAGACGGCAGGAGTGGTCTGTTAATACTTCCAGAATTCTTCTGGGCTGAATCTAGAGCTCGTTGCCTGTCAAAGGCAGCGGCTAAGTCGAGAGTTTATTCTCCAATAAACACTGCCTTATTATTGGTATTGCAGGCCACTGAAAAAGCATAACTATGGAATCATCACAATACTCGAGTGCAGCTTGTCACTGCTTGGAAGTGACAGTCCTTACCTAAAATTTCAGTGCTTGAAAGTATTCCCTAAGGACTCATCAATCTGCTGGCGGCGAGTTGCAAGGCGGATAGCGTTCAAAGATTTCATTTGTAAGGATTTAATATACTGAAGACTTGAGGGTTTGATAGCATCTATCGTATGTATTACACTCATAAATAGCCTCAAATATCTTAGTGACACAAAATTGATGAAGCAGACTTAGTTTATCTAGACATCTTCTATAGTAATGGCTCCCAAAAGTTTTCGACGTCTTAAACCAGTGCATCCATTCCTGACAGGCCGTTGATAAGCTGGTACACAGTCTAGCCTCTCAGGTTTCAGTAAACGCTCCATGTTGTGATGTAGTCTACGCAGGATCACCACCAGTAGCCCATGATTCATATGTTCAATAAATTGTTGTGATAGAAACACAGGCCTTATCTCTAGGCTTTTTTGAAAATAGAATCTTCATGTACTTCTGCAAAAAAAAATTAATGATAGTAATTAATAATGGTTCTACAGGGATGGTGATGTCTTGATTGTCAAGAGGGAAAAATTATAAACTAAGGCCCCCAAAATTTAAATCCCCATGTAATTGCATCGTGATAAATGGAAAAGTAGGGAGAATTTACACACCATTGTTGGTGCCATGACACAACCCCAAAATGTTTTGTTGTTAAGGGCCCCGAGGGGTGCAGTATTATCCCGCTGCTGCTCCCCACGGACCAGTATCACTACAAACTCCAGTAAAATCCAAGGTGTGAAAAAAAAGTCCTCTGGCAAGTTACACATTTCTTGTGATAATTTGGTAGGTGGTGATTTAAACTTGAAAGATCTTTAACCCAGCCGGGCCGGGCAATTATGCCATCCAAATCTGCTTATCTTGTTGATGCACAAAAGAATTCCTCCTCCTAAAAAATGAAGGGAATGATGATAGGATGGACTGACTTGTTTTCAATCTCCCAAAGGGTTTAAGCAATGTTTCTTTGAAGTTCTTTTCGTATTTATTGTTCAAACTTGCTTACTGACAACCAGGATTGTTATTACCCCCTCTTTGAAAGCATACGCTTAGCAATTATCGTTCTTCATACAAAAAAGGATAACTTAAAAATGGTTACAGTTTCCCACAAGATGCAGTCAAACAAAACAACCCCTCCCCCGATTAAACCTGGAATAAAAACCTTTTAATGGATAAAGGGAGGTTGTGGCCAATCCAGTCCCTACCCCAGCCAGATCTGATACTGAACTTCTGCAAAACGTGTTTTGCAAAACCCCACCTCACTCAAATGTTTCTGGGATCAGAATTGCCATTCCTTTTTTCACCAAACCGGGTGGAGGAGTACCATCCCTGCTAGCCCCATATGAACACTGGTCTGCCACTAAAAAGTAACTAGGGCTACACCTGATTATGGGGATGGGTTCATTCTACAATTTACCAACAATTTACAAAAAGTCAGAGGAAAAACCAAAACACAGGTAACCCCCTTTGAAAATTGGGAGATATCATTATGCCCAGGATCTACCTGCAATGATATGAAAAGAACACTAATGTAACCATGGTACTGTAACGGGGATAGGTGTTTTATAAGAAAAGCACAAACCCCAGAGTCCATCCCAAGAGGAAATTGATTCGCCTGGCTTCCTTTATTTCAAATTTCCAAAAAAAATTGAGCATTTGAACAGTCCTACAATTAAAAATAGGGTTTTCCCAGGATGTTTCTTGGCATTGGTGTGATGTCAAAAATCACAATCTCTCACTCCACAATTTTGTGAAAAAAGAAGCCCATACTCTTCCCCCTCAAACCCTTTTAACAGGCACCCAAGATCCAAAAAATGTTTTAAAAATAAATCCTTGGACAAAGAGTCCCAATATGCTATGGCTTTAGTGTTGCAACTGTAGCCAAATACATTAGATTTCCATCTTTGGCAAGAGATTTGTATATTTCACTACATATACTTACACAAAATTTCAGGAACCATTGCCCCATCCGGAAAGCGGTTGCCGCTTACACATAGTAGTGCAACAAGAATATTATTTGTCCATCTTTTGCAGGAATGTGTTTGGGAAGGAGGGAAAACCCCAACCAAACTTCCTAAAAGCTGCTTATAACCTAAGTTCAACCCAACTGTTGTGTATTATGTCAGAAACGAACATGCCACTTCAAACTTCTTTTCTTTGACAATTTTCGAGTTAACATGCCCACAGGCAAAAATATTTTTTTTTTTTTTTTTTTTTTTTTTTTTTTTTTTTTTTTTTTTTTTTTTTTTTTTTTTTTTTTTTTTTTTTTTTTTTTTTTTTTTTTTTTTTTTGGCCCAGGAAAAAAATTTTTGGATTTATTCCATTAAAGCCACAGTCAATATAATGGGAAAAAAAAACCCCAAAAAAAAAAAAAACCCCAAATTTTTTAAAAAAAATGCCCCGCCCTTAAACTTTTGGAAATTTTGGGATATGTTAGAACCCCCTGTCAGCTTTTTGCGACCAACAAAAAAAGGCACCCAAACCCCATTTTATTTAATATCTTTTGCACCCAAAAACCCCTGTGGGCGGAGTAAAAAGATAAAATCAAATGGGTGTGCTAACCTAAGGTTAAAATGTTGGTAGTATAAAAGGAAAGAACTCCATAACTTCACTATTCTTGGAAAACGAGTTACAATTTTATGTTCATTATATGGAAACCATGAACAATTTTAATAATGCCACGAAACGCCACTTGTTTACAATCTTAGAAACCCCCCCATTCTTCTTGGGTTAATTGCCAAGAAAGATATTTGTTCAATTCAACAAAGCACACTAAACAGGCTATGGAGCTGATAAAGGTCTAACATTACTCAATTTCCTATAAACTTAAAATTAATAATTATTGGCTACTTCGTTTGATTAATAAAATATATGCGATCTAGATGATAGTTCTTTTCCCAAGATAAACATTATCACATTAAATGCAAGAAGTAAAATGGAGGACTTTTCCTCAAACGACACACCAAAGAATTTTTATTAACACCTCTTAGGTATAGACGCCATTGGCAAAAAATTTATTGATCTGTTAGCATTTGGGAATTCTCCTCAAGGCTAATGATTAAAGACCTCACAAAAAACATACCTGAAAACTAGTCCACCAATTAACTAATCAGGCTGGATTATGGGATGCCGTGAATTGATTCAGACCGCTAATACCCAATGCGCGCTAAAAGGAATAAAGAAAATTGGCGATGGATAAATTAACATTAGGCACAAGTCACCCTTAAGAGGAAAGTCTAGGACAAAATGAAAACTCTGTTCCAATCCTACGTCTAGCAAAAAGCTCCTAAATCCTATCCAAATACAGTAACCCCAAATCCTTCTCCTATTCAGAAATTGAACCAACTTCAGAAGTGTTTCTTTGATGAGCCAAAATGGGGAATAAAACCAAATCTTCAGGTATAAAAAATTAGTCACAAATTTCATACTTCTAGATGTAAACTATGAGTTCAGACTCTACTTCCTGATAACTAATTCTGGCACTAAAATCACAACACCTTCAAACTTGGAATAGATTGTGCCAGGCTAACACCTCAAATAACATTTACATCGATTCCTTAAAAATGTCATTTGTAAACTGAAATGAAATGCTAAAGCTACCATAGACACCCTCCTATCTATGGGTATGAAGAATGGGGATGTAAAGCTTTCAGCGTTACATTGCCGACCTAATGTACAGATACTTTAGCTGCATATTGGATACACTGAACCTGGACTCTTGAATCAAACCTGATCCCTGGAAGCTAGCTGGAAAAGGATATTACACCGGAATCCTACACAAGTTCAACTTGTACAAAAATCCTCAAACGCAAAGACGGAGTCATCATTAATCTAATAAATGCGTATCAAAACCCGTCTGGACCATAAAATAATTTTCGGGACTGATTTTCACTCCTCCAGCCCAATAAATTTACAAAGAACCCTGCAAAGGACTAAACCAAGGCAAAAATGAAGCTTCTATAGTTAGCAATCTGTAATTGTTAGGCTGTACTCCCAAAACAAGTTACAACAACGTATCCCACCAATTGTGAACGGGGGCTTACCCCGAACTTGGTTAGTACCTAAACCTCCAGCTAACCGGGAGGCCAAGTTGGTAAGCTCTAGTGGTGGGTAATCCAATATGGTGTATTTAAATTATTATGATTGTCAACCTTTGTAATTTCCAATGATATGCGCCCAATAATAATTTTAATTCCATCGAATGGAGTTAAAAGTATTGAAAATGGAGTTAAAATGTTCCTTGGCCCGATCAGTTTTTTAATGGGGAAAGGATTGGTTTAATGTGTGATAAAGTAGAAATGGACCAATGGACATTAGGGTAAGAAAAGAAGCCCATGTCACATAAAATTACAATGTCCTGTGGAAAGGATTAAGGATTTAAATGAACAGTTATAGACTGAAATGTATAAGTAGGAAAAGGGTTATGCAGCCCGGGTGTGTCCGGTACATACCCTTTCCTTCGCCATTGGGTCAGTCCTTAATGGGTAGACCCAATGCTATGATAATTTCACAGTGTAAGTCTTAAGTAGTACATTATATAACATGGTTAAGAGAAGGGAGTTAAATGCCCCTTGCCTCCAGTTAAACTTTAATCTGTTAGGCAAAATGAATCGTACCTTCAAACTGAACCTCAACCAGGCTGCTGAAAGTAACAAGTTCTTTTAAAACACAAATCAATTAAATTTTAAAAAGGGTCAAAACCCAATTCCCCCTATTATAAAAAATCTTTTTTGCGGGGTGAAACATTAGCACTTTAAAACTTCAAAATGTCTTGGTGTAGTGTCCCCTTTAAAAAAAACCCCACTATACCACAACTAAAAAGGGAAAGGCAAAGCTAGGTTTAAATGCTCTCAAAGCGGGGGCTGGTACAACCCCAAAATTTATGGTGCAAATTGTGAGAATCGGGGGAGAATGATGTACATGGGCCTATGTTAGGTCCTTAATTGATTTTTCCCTGCCCCCGGGTTGATTTTTTGCGAGAAAGTTCTCTCAAACCCTTTGGGAAGGTTAAAGGGCAAAATAAAAGTTTCTCAAATTATTCTTGGTGTCCCGATCTACAAAGTTTTTTTAACATGGGGAAGGAGTTGGTATTTTAGTATCAGTGATAGGATTTTTAAAATTTAAACACTGTATCGGTTTTTGAATGTTAAAGAAAAACGAACCGCACTGTCACAGTGAATCTTCCCCAAGTGTCTAGAGGTAAATACACACGATCTAAATGGATTGTAAAAACGTGCAATTGCATTAAGTTTTAAAACCTGCATGAACTGTATCACTGTGGGCAAAAAGAGATTTCCCCCCTCCATGGAGATGTGTTCTTTAATATCTCTACCTACAAGTCCCCCCCAAGAAGCTCTTTGTTGTAACCCCTTCCTTTAAAATCTCTTTTTTAGGGGAAACTGCTCATGATAAAATTTTCTCACCTAGCGGTGGTAATAAGTTATCACAAGTTTTACATGATGGATCTTAAACGGGAGTCTTCGGCAGGGTTTGCATCTGTTTTGTTGCCCCCCCCTAGTTAAGAACGAAAAATAAATTTTTTGAGTTAGGCAAAAGGGAATTAAAAAGGGGGCGTCTACCTGAAAAACTGAATTTTTTTGCAATCCAAATGGGGGCTAAAGTAACCTATGAAAATGAGGGTTTTTCTATCATAATTACTGATTCTATGTCATCATTAAAGGCTCTTGAATCATATAATGACTCCCAAAAAATGCTCATTGGGGAAGCCAGATATGGGTACTCAAAAATTAGGGACAAAGGAAATTTAAAGTACCAAATTGGGTTTTGGATCCCCTCACACATTGGGTTACTCCTTCAAAAATAAAGTTTATTTGGTTTAACCCAAAAAGAGTACCAGAAGGAAATGTAGGAATATGATTTGGGATAATGTGTCTTTGCATTAGGAATAATATTAGGGGGAGAAGTAAAAAATGAAAATGATTGTTATAGGAAGCAGTTAGGAAAACCTTTAGTAATCTTTAACCCACTATGATAACATGAAGTTGTAAGTATGTTTTTTGGGGGCAACTTGCAAAAATTTAAAAGATGACTGATGTTGTAGTGGCCAGGCTTAGGTTTGGTTTTTCAAGTCCCTTTTTGGCAGTTTGGGGGGGACACACAGATGATGATAAATAAATGTAAATTATGTTATCAGGCATTGGTCACTCTCTTGAAAAAACTATGTGTTAATTGTCCACCTTTTTTTTAGGAAACAGAGACCCGGGCGTATAATAAAACCCATGTGGGCATGTCAAGATATCTTATTAATGAAAAAAAAAGATACCCCGATATACTAAGCAAATTTCCTAAAATTTTCTTTAAAGATAAAAAGTGAACTATAGATATGTAGATTTTAAAACCATATGATTCCTGTTAACCCCTTTTGGGGTAGTTTCCCAGGGCCTTTTGTGTATCCATTGCTTGTGCTACCGTCCAAAAGGATGGATATGGGGTGCACAATAAACAAACCACTTCGGTGGCAAAATCTAATCTAATCTGAAGGGCCAAGTGGATGGAAACCCCGCATGTGCATCTGA
>NC_069481.1:25901398-25995781 GCF_026875155.1 Cherax quadricarinatus | reverse complement strand
TGTTTGGTTTGGAAAAAAGAATACCTATTTATATCAAGGCTAAGGAAGGACAAACTATTGGAGTGGTGGTCACAGTATTTCAACAGAAGCAATATATGCCTTTTGTACAGGCCAAGGCTTGAAGACAGCCAGGGGTCTATTGGTAACCCCCCTTATGTATGCTGGGAGGCAGTTTGAACAGTCTCTGGCCCTGACACTTACTGTATTGTCTCCTAACGTGCTAGTGAAACCTCTGCTTTTCATTGGAGGGGTGTTGCATCGTCTGCCAAGTCTTTTGCTTTCATTGTGAGTGATTTTCGTGTGCAAGTCGGTACTAGTCCCTATAGGATTTTCCAGGTGTATATAATCATGT
This sequence comes from Cherax quadricarinatus, assembly GCF_026875155.1. Classification (NCBI taxonomy): domain Eukaryota; kingdom Metazoa; phylum Arthropoda; class Malacostraca; order Decapoda; family Parastacidae; genus Cherax; species Cherax quadricarinatus. The sequence continues at coordinate 25,995,429 of NC_069481.1, read as the reverse complement.
ATCTCTCCCACCTGCATTCCAGGGAGTACAGGTTCAGGAAATTCAAGCACTCTCAGTAATTGAGGTGTTTTATCTCCGTTATGCGTGCTGTGAAGGTTCTCTGTACATTTTCTAGGTCAGCAATTTCACCTGCCTTGAAAGGTGCTGTTAGTGTGCAGCAATATTCCAGCCTAGATAGAACAAGCGACCTGAAGAGTGTCATCATGGGCTTGGCATACCTAGTTTTGAAGGTCCTCATTATCCATCCTGTCATTTTTCTAGCAGATGCGATAGATACAATGTTATGGTCCTTACACATTTATGGTCCTTGAAGGTGAGATCCGCCGACATGATCACTCCCAGGTCTTTGACGTTGGTTTTTTGCTATATTTTTGTGGAAGGAATTTGTTTTCTACTCTGATTAAGTTTTAATTTCCTCATGTTTATCATATCAGAGTAATTGAAATTTCTCATCGTTGAACTTCATATTGTTTTCTACAGGCCACAGAAAGATTTGGTTGATGTCCGCCTTGAGCCTTGCAGTGTCTGCAAAGGAAGATATGGTGCAGTGGCTGACATCCTTGTCTATGTCAGATATGAGGATGAGAAACAGATGGGAGTGAGTACTGTACTTGTGGAACAGAGCTTTTCACTGTAGCCACCTCAGACTTTACTCTGTTGACTACTACTCTTTGTGTTCTGTTTGTGAGGAAATTATAGATCCATCTACCAACTTTTCCTGTTATTCCTTTAGCATGCATTTTGTGCGCTATTACACACTTGGTCACACTTGTCGAAGGCTTTTCCAAAGTCTGTATATATTACATCTGCATTCTTTTTGTCTTCTAGTGCATCTAGGACCTTGTCAAGTGATCCAGTAGCTAGACAGACAGGAAAACTGTTTAAAAACCCTGTTGCCCGGGTTGTGTAATTGATGGGTATCAAGTGGGTGGCGATTTTGCTTTTGGGAAACCCTTTCAAAACTTTTATGTATGGGATGTAGTGCATCGGTCTGTGTTCTTTGCATTGCTTTATTCCCCCTTTGTGGAGTGGGGTATGTTGTTGTTTTTAGTAATGGGACGACCCCCGTGTTCATGTGTCCGGCCCCCCTCTCCTTTAGGATGGAAAAAGTCGTGTAGCAGCTTCTTGCATTTTGATGAAACGGATCCGGGTTGGGCCCCTGGGGACGAGTGCTTTGGGCGGTCTTTATCGCTGTTTGAAGTCTTTGGTGTCAGGAAATATCAAAAAACATTCATTTTGTCTTCAACTCCAATCTGTTAGTGGTTTTGCTAAAAACGGGGTTATTTTGGGGGACTTGAGTAGTTCCCCTTTTTTCCTTGCTGTATCTGTGTAGGACCCATTTTTTTAAGTAGGGGCCCAATATGGTGTGCCTCGACTTTGATTTGGCAAAGAAAAGAAATACTTTGGGTTTCTTTTGATTTCTTTTTGGGCTTTTAGTTCTTCCTGCGTTTCCTGTTTCCCTATAAATTCCTTTAGCTTAAGTTTGATTTTTGTTATTTTTCTGACCAGTGACTCCCTATGCATTTCAGATATATTGGGGCCCCTTTTAAACGCTCTGTTATTCTTTTTTGTCGCCGTAAAGGGGGGCCCGTCCTTTTATTTACATCTATCCCCTTTTTCTTAAAGGGAAAAAGCCTTGAGCATAATCAGTGCCACCAATTTTGTTTGGGCATAAGTTGGGGGCTGTGTTGCTTAGTCTTCTTCCCCCTTAATCGTTTAGGACTTGATTTCTTGGGCCCACTTTATGTTTGTTTGTAAAAATGGTATTAATACCAACAGGATGAAATTAAGAACATGTGCAAAAACGGGTATCTTTATTGTAGTGTTTCACCATCGATTTGGGTTTTTCAAAAACAAATTCCAGGACTAACTTGAAGACATAGGACTATGTACAGAAAATGAGGTAATCAGTCCTCAACCCAGGGTTTGGGGCGAAGGCACCGTAGTCGTGGAGATTCTGAAGCAGAAATACGAGCCCGGCGCTTTTATAAAGCAGTTGTAGCAGAAGGGCATAGTCATGGTAGGTGGGATTCCCCCTAGAAGAGGTCCCTTCCCCCAAAAGATGGGTTATTGTAGTAGCGTTGTCGTAGCCGGAAGGTTATGTACATGTCCTTAGAATCAAGATTCCAGATGTTCGGGTCTGAAAGTTCGAAAGTTGTGTAAGAAGGTATACAAACTGACAAATGAAATTAACACACAGTGGGAACAACTAACCCATTCTTTGGGAAGGATCTACTTTCCCCGGGTAATCCCACCTATCTGACTATGCCCTCGTTGTACCCTGATGTTGTAATAAACGCCGGGGTCCTAACTTCTGCTTTATAACTTACGACTTCGGGGCTCTTTTTGCACCACCCTAGGTTTAGGGGGTGATTTCCCCATCTTCTGTACTGTCTTTAAATTATTCCCCCGGAATTTTTTGTGATAAGCCACTGGATGGCGAAATCTACAAAAATACCCAATGTTGAAAAAGTTCTTAAATTTCATCTTGTCGGTATTTAAACCCTTCTTACACAATGGTCAGACACTGCAGATCATGGAAATTTGATTCTAAGCATGTAATAACCTTCAACTACAGTCACAGAAACCCATGCAAAAAAACCAACCTGTGCACATACATGCACTTGGGACAGCAGACAGGGGAAACTGGAAAAAAAGAAGGACGTGCAACTATACCACCCTAGAAAAGCCCTGCCCATATAACAACAGGAAAATGCAAAAATCCCTTCCTGTAACTTTTTTCCACCCTGAAATGTGTACCCCTTCATACAGGAAAGACTGGCTAAACTTAAATTGCCCGGCCACCCTCTAAAGGGTACAAAAAAATACAAAACATCCAGGGCCCTGGGGAAAAAATGGTACCACGCCACTCAAAGGGGGAGGTTTTTTTTTGGCCAGGAAAGGAAAAAAAATGGCAGGGAAAAGGCAGAAATCGTACACCAAATCCAGTCATTCCTGGATGATTTTAAGCCACAGATTTATCTCATTTTGGGGAAAACCCAAAAACCTTACCTGTTTAATACTGCTTGATCAGATGGGTATAACTTGCCCTAGTTAGTTTGCTAAATCCTAATCTCTGCAATTTTGGAAAAAATGACTTGTGTTGAATGAATAAAATGAAGGCTTTTTTCATAAAAAATTATAATCATCAAAATGGCAATGGGGCATTTGTAAATCAGTGCCCATTGTAAAGGGTAACTGTCCGTGCATTTGTTACACACAAAATGAATTTTTGGCACCATTACTTTATTGTACCTACATCCATCATGCACCCACCCCTTAACCACATTTTAAAATAAGGTGTCTTTTCTGTCTGCTTACAGTGACACAGTTTATGCAAATTTTTAAAATTAATGTAATTGCTGCTTTCACAATCCCTTTAGATCTGTGGTATTTACTTCTAGATACTTGGTAAATTCATTGTGACAATTCGGTTTATACTTATCATTCAATACCTCATAATTTTAATATTTTAAAGTTAAGAATTATCTAAGTCTCCCTGAATCCTAGCCATGCAGGTGTTCTAGTGGCACCCTCTTAATTAGTATTTTACTACAGTAAAACCACACAACAATAACCAATTCTGTAAACTCAGATTCTAATCCTTATAGAGAATAAACTTTTGGAATTTGACCTATGGAAGTAAGGATTAACATCTCAACAATCCTTCACGATACTAGAAATACCAATCTCCTTCCCTCACTTAAGAACCTTTGAAGATTTGGGACACCCAAGAATAATTCTGAGAAGCTTCATTTTTGCATTAACAAACACCAAGGGTCGGAAGAGAACTTCTCTAAGCTAATTATCAACATGGGAGCAGCATAATCACTTATAAGGGACCTAACAAGACATAGGCTATGTACATCATTCTTACGCTTCTCAAATTAGCACCATAGATGGGGTTGTAGCCATCAACAGCTTTGAGAGCATTTAGCCTATCTTTGCATTTCTTTCAAATTTTAGTTTTGGTATCGTGGATTTGTTAAAGGTACATCTCACAAATGATCTGTAAGTTTTAAAGTAGCTAATGACTTCACCCTGCAAACTCAGATGGGTGGGAGACGTTCGTTTGCTTGTTAATATCCTTTGTTTTTTAGGAGGTCAGGATATTACGCAGGACCTAACTAGTCGATTACAAATTGCTTGAAACTTTCACTAAGAGGTACTCATCTTTATGCCCTGTTGTCTGGATCATGATTCCGTCAGCATAGCTGATAGCACTCTAAAATTTTTTTCTAAAAGGAGATGGGAAGGATTTCCATGCCTGGATTTTTGGACCAGTCATTTTATTAGATCATTTGCTTTTTTCCAAGAGGAAGAGGGATGAGTCAGCATTACCATCCTTTTTTCCTGGTTATTTATACCTATTTATACCATTTACTATCCTAGATTACTCTTTAATACCTGTACTGCCATATAACCTCAAGTATAACAACCAGTGCAATCTTGAATGCAATAAACATTACTTTAAATGCACTTTTTTGTAATCATTATTACTTACAAAATTTATTAAACACCAATTTTACTACCAGTCAATTTTACTTTTGTCATTAAACATTATTTTAAACTTCCCATAACATTTTGTTGACAATTTTCCAAGTTTTTAAATTCAACCCCAACCTTGTATTATCCTTGTACCTGTGGTACCTGTCCTACCATGCGACTATTACTATCATAGAATAACCAAGACATTACCATTGTGATTTTTTACTATTATTCCTTTTGGTACTTTTATTTGTGAACCTTTTATTTTGTCCAATTTAAATCTAATAGTTATAACCTTGATCTTGTGTCTAACAACCCCTACCAGACTCTAGTGCAATTGCAAGTACCATTTACTAAATTGTATTTTTTTATATTATAAGTTTATATTATAATTTCCTACCATCGTCCATTTAACTTTGCTTACCAAATTACTTAATTTTAGTCCCTTTATATTTTTCTATTTTCTCATCTACCTTTGCATTTTAGCTTTATCAAACTAATCCCTAGCTTATTAACCACAACTGTTAAAATAATCAAGGAGCTATTCTCAGGTGACTAAAGTAGAATAAGCTCACAATCTTCCATTATATCTCCCAAAAGCCATTTATTCACACCTATATTAGTCCCTTAATTATTATAATTCTAAACTATAAAATATATAACTTTACAAAAATTAACCTTTATAACTACCTACTATCATATATCCCGAAGCAACTATTATAGATCATCACATTATTGTGCCATAGTCCCTTAGCTCAATATATTACATTTGTTAAATAAATCAGGTGCTATTTTCTTTAGCTTAAAGACTATTTACTTTTGTTTTATAACTTAATTCTAACTATAGATTCACTACAAATCTTATGATTACAAGCATTGATCCTGATACCAACCTCTTATTTAATGACTTAAATGAATCAAACAGTTACTGTAATTACTACACTGCAGAACAATCAAAGGCACTTCTCAGTGCCAACAACAACATAACTATCTTTAACTACAATATCAGATCTTTAAGCAAGCATTACGATGACCTCATAGCATTACTAAATTCCTTACATGCCAATATGTCCATCATTACACTAACTGAAACCTGGCTAAAGCCTGATAGTACAGATGTCTATGCCATTCCTGGTTACACAGCCATACACAACTGTAGGCCAGACCAACAAGGGGGTGGCACAGCATATACTACTCAGACCAACTAGAATGTATCACTAATACTTGCACAAGGGATGAACATGGGGAATATATAATAGCTAAAATTCAAATCCAAATACCTACAAAAACCTCTCACATTGATAAACATCTACAGAGTTCCACAGTCAAACATTAGCCAATTTAGTCAAAATCTAGGAAGTATGATAACTGATGCACGCATGAACAAAGATCACTTACTACTCTCAGGTGACTTCAATATAAATCTCCTGCAAGACCAGGACCCACACGTTACTGAATTCACAAACACAATGAGTAACTGTTTTGTTACTACCAACAGTAACAAAACCTACAAGAGTTACAGAGACTAGTGTTTCCCTACTTGACCACATCTGGACCAACACCATATCCCCTTTAAAATCAGGCATAATTACAGATAATACCACAGACCACTACCCTACTTTCCTCATAACAACTCTTGGTAAACTACCCCAAGACACTACTAAAGTCACCTTCAGACTTCACAATGAGGCAGCCATTAATAACTTCACAACAGCATTAGCAAACATTGATTGGCACACTGAGCTAGAAATCTATACAGATATTGACGAATGTATTAATAATTTTCTAAAAAAGACCCAATACCTCTATAACAAGCACTGCCCTAAAAAAACTAAACAGATGACAGCAAAGAGACTGAACAGTCCCTGGCTAACACCCAGCATTCTCAAATCCATAAATACAAAACACCAATATGAAAAACAGTACAGAATGGGTCACATAACCAGAGACCAAACAAAACGTTACTCGTCAATCCTAACCAGCCTGATAAGAAGGGCAAAAAAATTGTATTATGAGAACAGATTATCCAACTTACGAGGTGATATAAAAAAGACCTGGAAAACCCTATCGAAATTCTGGGAACAAAAAAGATATCACGAAATAGCGAAATAAAATTAGCAAAATCAGATGAACCCCAACTCCCACCAACAGAAACAGCAAACAGACTCAATGATTTCTTCTCCACTATAGGACAAAACCTTGCCAATAAAATCCCAAGCTCAGATACCCCACCAAATGACTACCTCACCGGCAATTACTCGAACACACTGTTCCTAGCTCCGACTAACCCATACCGAAGTCTCCCTTATTATCAACGCACTAAACAACATGGCAGGAGATTTAAATACCTTACCACCCTTTATATACAAAAAAGTGTCACAAGTGCTATCACCAATCATTGCAACACTCTTTAACAAATCATTGAACCTTCACCTTCCCTACAGTACTCAAAATACAAGGGTCACCCCGATCCACAAAGAGGAGACAAACAGAGTTGAATAACTACAGGCCAATATCCAACTTACCACCCTCCTCAAAAATCTTTGAAAAATTATTCATAACGAATCTACTCCTACCTTATCTCCAAAAAACATACTCAACCCCTGCCAATTTGGTTTCAGGCATAATAAAAATATTTGATGCTATTATACACTATGCTAGAGAACATATATACGCTTGCAATTAGAGAAATAAGAAGTCTCACTGGGGATCTATCATTGGATTACGTTAATGCTTTTGATACAGTTTGACATGACTTGCTCCTCGTAAAATTGTCACACTCTGGTTTAAGAGGGCAATCCCTCAATACCTCAAGTTTTCAATCATCAGCACAGAAGCCCAATATGTGTACGCAAAATGGGGGCAAACTCTTTCTGCGACAACAATTACAGTTGGTGGTCCCCAGGGAAGTGTCCATTTGGCCCTCCTTCTCTTTCTCCTAAACTCATAAATGGACCTTCCAAATGCTTCGCTATTACTCATACCCACCCACTAATTTGCAGAATGACACTAACATACGTCTTCTCTCAACCCGAGCTCCCAGTCACGTAGCCAATACTGTAAATACCGGAATTACAGAATTATCTACACGGATGAGGACTAACAAACTTACACTAAACATTGACAAAACCTACTTCATTCGTTTTTGGTACGAGCTACCAGATGTCCCTCTCTGAACATAATGAATAAACGGGATCCCCTTTATCACAAAACTAACAGAGGGAGAATCTTCTTAGGAATTCCACCTTGATAATAGAATCAAATTCATACAACATATACCAACAAATTTCTAAGGATATTCTTCAAGACTGTAGGCATAACTATCGAAGATGACGTTACTATGTTTCCACAGTCAGCCTCCTTGGCCTATATCACTCTCATTATTTACCCCTATCTCATCCTATGAATTGTTGGCATGGGGCTCATCAACAAATTAACACATCTAAGACCACTAATTACTCAACATAAAAGGCTGCAGGTTAGAATGATAACAAATTCTCAATCAGGCAGCACACTACACCAATATTCAATACACTAAAACCTACTCACCATAAAAAACATCCATACTTTATTACTTACACCGATGACTTACTTTGAACACTTAACTATGATATTAACCCTCCCCTCAAAACTCTCATTGCCAACCTCAAACAAGAACACATACTAGAAACACAAGGCAAGATCTCACTCTTTGATGTTCCTCTGTCCATCTCTACCACTATGCAAAAAAACTCAATGCACCATAAAATGCCATAAATCTGGAATTCTTTACTGTAATTATCAAAGAAAACACACCTGCGCTTATTAAAATTCAAGTCTCTTCTCAAAGATCACTTACTCACCCAAAACCCAATAAATACTGAATAAAAACTGAACCTTATAATTGTATATCTTTAATGTTTTCTCACAATTATATCACATATTAAAGGTTAAAACTAAAACCGAATCTAACTTTATTATATTTTAAATACACTACCTAACAGAATCAACTACCTAACTGAATTCAAACCATATGACCTGTCTTTGGAATACCTCACTTGTGCTTTATGTAATATGTTTACCATTAATGTTTATCACTGATTTCATCATTGACTTAGTTAATCTAAGTTAATTTTAAGCCAGACCGAGTTAATGCTATGCATAGTATAAGTGGCACTTTGGGCCATGCTGGCTCTTTATCTGTATTTTTTTGTACCTCTGTATGTGTGCTCATGATTTGAAATAAATATAATAAATAAATAAATACTCTTTGGCAGGGTATACTCAACAAAGACTTATCCCCCTTTAAATTGTTTGCACTCTCGTTTTGCACCCTTGGCACTGTTTAGACTAAATGAACTAGCATGCTCTCTAGCCATATCACTAGGATACCTTTCCACATCTGTCCAGTGACATTTAGTTATGTTTTGCCTCTAAACCACTACCAACAAATCACGATTGCCCCACATGCTTTGTTCAGGGTCTATCTTTATACACTTCAATCCCGGATGCCTTACCACATTTCATTTTACCTACTGCCCACGAACTTCCCCCACACTCACAACTGGCTCTTCCTCACTCCTGCAAGATGTTATTCCTCCTTGCCCTATACACGAAATCACAGCTTCCCTATCTTCATCAACATTTAACAATTCCTCAAAATATTCCATCCACTCTTCCCAATACCTCTAACTCTCCTCTCCTATTTTTAACTGACAAATCCATTTGTTCTCTAGGCTTTCTTAACTTGTTAACCCCAACTTCTTTACAGTTAATACACTTAAATTTTTGGCTGTCAGGGCCTACTGTGCATTCTCTAGTGGAATGTTTCCCAGCACACTTACCACACCAAGAATGTAGTATTCCACAGTCTACTGCAACATGGCCATAGTGCTGGCATTTGTAACACCTACGTTTAGGGGATAGGTACACTTCGATGTTTAGGAAACGTAAACCATGCACCCAGATATTCCGGGGGAGGGGCACAGGACCCACCAAACTGGCAATAATTTGGGATTTTCCTTTAAGTCTTTTAGGCTTGATGATATGCTCATTGAGAGTCAGATGGGATGGGTCCATGCAGAGAGGGTATCCAAAGATTATGATACTGACCCATTTTTTAAAGTGGTGAGTGTCTGGAGGTCCGAGCAGCTTAATACCCCCATAAGGTGTACTAAGTAGATCATTGATCAGTTCTGCATTCTGTTCCACAAACACAAAGTTGTATGTGTTTTTCCTAAATTGGATCCTTGAGTTAGGATGCTTGTTTACAGCTTCCATTAGCCATGCACACTTAGCAGGCAGCGGGGTGTTGTCAGGGAAGTTCAGCTTAACACATTCTTCAGGCTGGTCACTAACAACACTGATGATTGTCAATCTGGTCACTAACAACAATGATGATTGTCAGGCTGGTCACTAACAACAGTGATGATTGTCAGGCTGGTCACTAACAACACTGATGATTGTCAGGCTGGTCACTAACAACAATGATGATTGTCAGGCTGGTCACTAACAACAATGATAATTGTCATGCTGGTCACTAACAGCAATGATGATTGTGAGGCTGGTCACTAACAACAGTGATTATTGTCAGGCTGGTCACTAACAACAATGATGATTGTCAGGCTGGTCACTAACAACAATGATGATTGTCAGGCTGGTCACTAACAACAGTGATGATTGTCAGGCTGGTTGCTAACAACATTGATGATTGCCAGGCTGGTCACTAACAACAGTGATGATTGTCAGGCTGGTCACTAACAACACTGATGATTGTCAGGCTGATCACTAACAACAATGATGATTGTCAGGCTGGTCACTAACAACAATGAAGATTGTCAGGCTGGTCACTAACAACAGTGATGATTGTCAGGCTGATCACTAACAACAATGATGATTGTCAGGCTGGTCACTAACAACAATGATGATTGTCAGGCTGATCACTAACAACAATGATGATTGTCAGGCTGGTCACTAACAACAATGATGATTGTCAGGCTGGTCACTAACAACAATGATGATTGTCAGGCTGGTCACTAACAACAATGATGATTGTCAGGCTGGTCACTAACAACAATGATGATTGTCAGGCTGGTCACTAACAACACTGATGATTGTCAAGCTGGTCACTAACAACAATGATGATTGTCAGGCTGGTCACTAACAACACTGATGATTGTCAGGCTGGTCACTAACAACAATGATGATTGTCAGGCTGGTCACTAACAACAGTGATGATTGTCAAGCTGGTCACTAACAACACTGATGATTGTCAAGCTGGTCACTAACAACAATGATGATTGTCAGGCTGGTCACTAACAACACTGATGTTTGTCAAGCTGGTAAATAACAACAGTGATGATTTCAGGCTGGTCACTAAAAAACACTAAATTTTTGTCAACGGTCACTAACAACCCCGGATGATTGTAAAGGGGCTTTTCCACTAAAAAACAATGATGATTGGTCGGGCCCGGTCATTTAACAACCTGAGGGTTTGGGCCCAAGTTTGGCCCCACTAACAACCATTGATAAATTGTCGGGGCCTGGTCACTAACAACACTGTTTGATTGTAAAACCGGTCCCCTTAAAACAACATGAGGATTTCCCTGGTCAACTAACCCCATTCACGATATTGTCGGGGCGGGTCATTTAAACCTAAATAAAATTGCCCAAGTTTGGTAAACCTTAACAACCTAAATAAATTTTTCAGGCTGGCCCACTAACAACAAATGATTTTCTAAAACCGGGGTCCCAAAACACTGAGATTGCAACCTGGCCCACAAACCCACTGAGGATTGTCAAGCTGGTCCCAAACACTGTTTATTGTCGGGCCCGGTCACCTAACATCCCCTAGATTTGCAGGCGGGGGCCCCACTAAACACTGATAAAATTTCGCTGGTCCCTAACATCACGGATAAAGGGTCAGGCGGGTAAATAACCCTGAGATTTGTCAAGCGGGTCACAAAAACAAAAACTGATGTTTTGTCGGGCTGGTCACAAACAACACTATGATTGTAAAGCTGGCCCCAACCCTAACCCCCCCACTGATGATTGTCAGGCTGGTCCTAACTGATGATTGTCAGGCTGGTCACTAACACTGAGATTGTCAGGCTGGTCACAAACAACCTGATGATTGTCAGGTGGTCACAACACTGATGATTGTCAGGGTCACAAAACACTGATGATTGTCAGGCTGGTCACTAACACTGATGATTGTCAGGTGGTCCTAACATGTGATTGTCAGCTGGTCACTAAAAACACTGATGATTGTCAGGCTGGTCACTAACACATGATGATTGTAGCCTGGTCATAACAAACTGATGATTGTAGCTGGTCACTAACAGGTACAAAGGTCTTAAACCACGTATTTCCATTTGGTTTATAACCTGGAGGGATAGTAACCCAGGAAACCCTGAGACTTAGTAACCCAGGATAACCTGAGACTTAGTAACCCAGGATACCCTGAGACTTAGAAACCCAGGATAACCCTGAGACTTAGTAACCCAGGATAACCCTGAGACTTAGTAACCAGGATAACCCTGAGACTTAGAAACCCAGGTAAACCCTGAGATTTTAGTAACCCAGGATAACCCTGAGACTTAGTAACCCAGGATAACCCTGAGACTTAGTAACCCAGGATAACCTGAGACTTAGTAACCCAGGATAACCCTGAGACTTAGTAACCAGGATAACCCTGAGACTTAGTAACCCGGATAACACTGAGCCTTAGAAAACCAGGATAACCTGAGACTTAGTAACCCAGGTTTAACCCGACACTTAGTAACCCAGGATAACCCTGAGACTTAGTAACCCAGGAAAACCCCTGAGCTTAGTAACCCGGGAAAAAACCCTGAGACTTAGTAACCCAGGATAACCCTGAGACTTAGTAAACCCAGGAAAACCCCTGAGACTTACTAACCCGGGATAACCCTGAGACTTAGTAACCCGGGATAACCTGAGAACTTAGTAACCAGGATAATCCTGAGACTTAGTAACCCCAGGATAACCCTGAGACTTAGTTAACCCAGGATAACCCTGAGACTTAGTAACCAGGATAACCCGGGAGAACTTAGAAAACCCAGGATAACTCTGAGATTAGAAACCAGGATAACCCTGAGACTTAGTAACCAGGAAAACCCTGAGACTTAGAAAACCCCAGGATAACCCTGAGATTAGTAACCCAGGATAACCCTGAGACTTAGTAACCCAGGATAATCCTGAGACTTAGTAACCCAGGATAACCGAGACTTAGTAACCCGGGGGATAACCCTGAGACTTAGAAACCCCCAGGATAACCCTGAGACTTAGTAACCCAGGATAACCCTGAGACTTAAAAACCCCAGGATAACCCTGAGATTAGTAACCCAGGATAACCCTGAGACTTAGAAACCCCAGGATAACCCTGAGACTTTAACCCAGGATAACCTGAGACTTAGTAACCCAGGATAACCTGAGACTTAGTAACCCAGGATAACCTGAGACTTAGTAACCCAGGATAACCGGGGAACTTAGAAACCCCAGGATAACCCTGAGACTTAGAAACCCCAGGAAAACCCCTGAGACTTTAACGGATACCTAGATTATAACCCCAGGATAACCCTGAGATTAGTAACCCAGGATAACCTGAGACTTAGTAACCCGGGATAACCCTGAGCTTAGTAAACCCAGGATAACCCTGAGACTTAGTAACCCAGGAAAACCCCTGAGACTTAGTAACCCAGGATAACCCTGAGACTTAGTAACCAGGATAACCCTGGATTAGAAACCCCAGGATAACCCTGAGACTTAGTAACCCAGGATAACCCTGGACTTAGTAACCCAGGAAAAACCTGAGACTTAGTAAACCCAGGATAACCCTGAGACTTGTAACCCAGGATAACCCTGAGTTTTAGAAAACCCAGGATAACCCTGAGACTTAGTAACCCAGGATACCCAGACTTAGTAACCCAGGATAACCCTGAGACTTAGTAACCAGGATAACCCTGGACTAGTAACCCAGATAACCCTGAGACTTAGAAACCCCAGGAAAACCCCTGAGACTTAGTAACCCAGGATAACCCTGAGACTTAGAAAACCCAGGATAACCCTGAGGATTAGTAACCCAGGATAACCCTGAGACTTAGTAACCCAGGATTAACCCTGAGACTTAGTAACCCAGGATAAACCTGGACTTAGTAACCCAGGTAACCCGAGCTTAGAAACCCCAGGAAAACCCTGAGACTTAGTAACCCAGGATAACCCGAGACTTAGAAACCCCAGGATAACCCTGAGACTTAGTAACCAGGATAACCTGAGATTAGTAACCCAGGATAACCCTGAGACTTAGTTAACCAGGATAACCCGAGACTTAGTAAACCCAGGAAAACCCCTGAGACTTAGTAACCCAGGATAACCCTGAGACTTAGTAACCCAGGATAACCCTGAACTTAGTAACCAGGATAACCTGAGACTTAGAAAACCCAGGATAACCCTGAGACTTAGTAACCGGATAACCTGAGACTAGTAACCAGGAAACCGGGGGACTTAGAAACCCCAGGATAACCCTGAGACTTAGTACCCAGGATAACCCTGAGACATAGAAACCCAGGATAACCTGAGACTTAGTAACCAGGATAACCCTGAGACTTAGTAACCCGGGATAACCCTGAGACTTAGTAACCCAGGATAACCCAAAGACTTAGTAACCCAGGATAACCTGAGACTTAGTAACCCAGGATAACCCTGAGACTTAGTAACCCAGGATAACCCGGGAAAACTTAGAAAACCCAGGATAACCCTGAGACTTAGTTACCCAGGATAACCCAAGACTTAGTAACCCAGGATAACCCTGAGACTTAGTAACCCAGGATAACCCTGAGACTTAGTAACCCAGGATAACCCTGAGACTTAGTAACCCAGGATAACCCTGAGACTTAGTAACCCAGGATAACCCTAAAGATTAGTAACCCGGATAACCCTGACACTTAGAAAACCAGGATAACCCTGAGACTTAGTAACCAGGATAACCCTGAGACTTAGAAACCCCAGGATAACCCTGAGACTTAGTAACCCAGGATAACCCTGAGATTTTAGTAACCCAGGATAACCCTGAGACTTAGAAAACCCAGGATAACCCTGAGACTTAGTAACCTGGATAAACCTGAGACTTAGTAACCCAGGATAACCTGAGATTTAGTAACCCAGGTAACCCTGAGACTTAGTAACCCAGGATAACCCTGAGACTTAGTAACCAGGAAAACCCCTGAGACTTAGTAACCCAGGAAAACCCCGAGACTTAGAAACCCCAGGATAACCCTGAGACTTAGTAACCCAGGAAAAACCCTGAGACTTAGTAACCCAGGATAACCCTGAGACTTAGTAACCCAGGATAACCTGAGACTTAGTAACCCAGGATAACCCTGAGACTTAGTAACCCAGGATAAACCCTGAGACTTAGTAACCCAGGATAACCCTGAGATTAGTAACCCAGGATACCCTGAGACTTAGAAACCCCTGGATAACCCTGAGACTTAGAAACCCCAGGATAACCCTGAGACTTAGTAACCCAGGATAACCCTGAGACTTTAGAAACCCAGGTAACCCTGAGATTTAGTAACCGGATAACCCTGAGACTTAGTACCCAGGATAACCCAAGACTTAGAAACCCCAGGATAACCCGAGACTTAGTAACCCAGGATAACCCTGAGACTTAGAAACCCCAGGATAAACCCTGAGACTTAGTAACCCAGGATAAACCTGAGACTTAGTTACCCAGGATAACCCAAGACTTGAAACCCAGGAAAACCCTGAGACTTAGTACCCCAGGATAACCCTGAGACTTAGTAACCCAGGATAACCCGAGGACATAGTAACCCAGGATAACCTGAGATTAGTAACCCAGGATAACCCTGAGACTTAGTAACCCAGGATAACCCTGAGACTTAGTAACCAGGATAACCCTGAGACTTAGTAACCCAGGATAACCCTGAGACTTTGTAACCCAGGATAACCTGAGACTTAGAAACCCCAGGATAACCCTGAGACTTAGAAACCCAGGATAACCCTGAGACTTAGTAACCAGGAAAACCCTGAGACTTAGTAACCAGGATAACCCTGAGATTAGTAACCAGGGATAACCCTGAGACTTAGTAACCCAGGATAACCCTGAGACTTAGTAACCCAGGATAACCCTGAGACTTAGAAACCCCAGGATAACCCTGGGGACTTAGTAACCCAGGATAACCTGAGACTTAGTAACCAGGATAACCCTGAGACTTAGTAACCAGGATAACCCTGAGACTTAGTAACCAGGATACCTGAGACTTAGTAACCCAGGTAACCTGAGACTTAGTAACCCAGGATAACCTGAGCTTAGTAACCCAGATAACCCTGAGACTTAGTAACCCAGGATAACCCTGGGGACTTAGTAACCCAGGATAACCCTGAGGACTTGTAACCCGGATAACCCTGAGACTTAGAAACCCCAGGATAACCCTGAGACTTAGTAACCCAGGATAACTGAGACTTAGAAACCCCAGGATAACCCTGAGACTTAGTAACCCAGGATAACCCTGAGACTTAATAACCCAGGAAAACCCCTGAGACTTAGTAACCCAGGAAAACCCCTGAGACATAGTATTCCCAGGTTAACCCGGGAGACTTAGTAACCCGGATAACCCTGAGACTAGTAACCCAGGATAACCTGAGACTTAGTAACCCAGGATAACCTGAGACTTAGTAACCAGGATAACCCGGACTTAGTAACCCAGGATAACCCGAGACTTAGTAACCAGGATAACCTTGAGACTTAGTAACCCAGGATAACCCTGAGACTTAGTAACCCAGGATAACCCTGAGACTTATTTTACCCAGGAAAACCCCAAGACTTAGTAACCCAGGATAACCCTGGACTTAGAAACCCCAGGATAACCCTGAGACTTAGTAACCCGGGGAAAAACCCGGACTTAGTAACCCAGGATAACCCTGAGACTTAGTAACCCAGGATAACCTAGACTTAGTACCCAGGATAACCCTGAGACTTAGTAACCCAGGATAACCCGGGAGACTTAGTAAACCAGGAAACCCCTGAGACTTAGTAACCAGGATAACCTGAGACTTAGAAACCCCAGGATAACCCTGAGACTTAGTAACCCAGGATAACCCCTGAGACTTAGTAACCCGGGATAACCCTGAGACTTAGTAACCCAGGATAACCCTGAGACTTAGTAACCAGGATAACCTGAGATTTTAGTACCCAGGATAACCCTGAGACTTAGTACCAGGATAACCCTGAGACTTAGTAACCCAGGATAACCCTGGACTTAATAACCCAGGAAAAACCCTGAGACTTAGTAACCCAGGATAACCCTGAGACTTAGTAACCCAGGATAACCCTGAGACTTAGTAACCCAGGATAACCCTGAGACTTAGTAACCCAGGATAACCTGAGACTTAGTAACCCAGGATAACCGAGACTTAGAAACCCAGGATTAACCCTGAGACTTAGAAACCCAGGATAACCCTGAGACTTAGAAACCCCGGGATAACCTGAGACTTGTAACCCAGGATAACCCTGAGACTTAGTAACCCAGGATAACCCTGAGACTTAGAAACCCAGGATAACTTTGAGACTTAGTAACCCAGGTAACCCTGAGATTTTAGTAACCCAGGATAACCCTGAGACTTAGAAACCCCAGGATAACCCGAGACTTAGTAACCCAGGATAACCCGAGACTTAGTAACCCAGGATAACCCTGAGACTTAGTAACCCAGGATAACCCTGAGACTTAGTAACCCAGGATAACCCGAGACTTAGTAACCCAGGATAACCCTGAGACTTAGTAACCCAGGATAACCCTGAGACTTAGTAACCCAGGATAACCCGAGACTTAGTAACCCAGGATAACCCTGAGACTTAGTAACCCAGGAAAACCCCTGAGACTTAGTAACCCAGGATAACCCTGAGACTTAGTAACCCAGGATAACCCTGAGACTTAGTAACCCAGGATAACCCTGAGACTTAGTAACCCAGGATAACCCTGAGACTTAGTAACCCAGGATAACCCTGAGACTTAGTAACCCAGGATAACCCTGAGACTTAGCAGCTCAGGATAAAACCTGAGACTTAGTAACCCAGGAAAACCCTGAGACTTGTAACCCAGGATAATCCTGAGACTTAGTAACCCAGGATACCCTGAGATTTTATAACCCAGGAATAACCCTGAGACTTAGTAACCCAGAATAATCCTGAGACTTAGTAGCCCAAGATAACCCTGAGACTTAGAAACCCAGGATAACCCTGAGACTTAGTAACCCAGGATAACCCTGAGAATTAGTAACCCAGGATAACCCTGAGAGTTAGTAACCGAGGTTAACCTGAGATTTAGTAACCAGGATAACCTGAGACTTAGTAACCCAGGATAACCCTTAGACTTAGTAACCCAGGATAACTGTGAGACTTAGTAACCCAGGATAACCCTGAGACTTAATAACCCAGGATAACTCTGAGGCTTAGTAACCCAGGATAACCCTGAGACTTAGTAACCCAGGATAACCCTGAGACTTAGTAACCCAGGATAGCCCTGAGACTTAGTAAACCAAGCTAACCCTGGGGACTTAGTAACCCAGGATAACCAGAGACTTGTAACCCAGGATAACCCTGAGACTTTGCAACCCAGGAAACCTGAGATTAGTAACAGGATAACCCTGGACTTAGTAACCCAGGATAACCCCCCCCCCCCCCTGAGACTTAGAAACCCAGGATAACCCTGAGATTTTAGTAACCCAGGATAACCCTGAGACTTAGTAACCCAGGATAACCCTGAGACTTAGTAACCCAGAATAATCCTGAGACTTAGTAGCCCAGGATAACTCTGAGACTTAGGAACCCAGGAAAACCCCTGAGACTTAGTAACCTAGGATAACCTGAGAGTTAGTAACGAGGTTACCCTGAGACTTAGTAACCCGGGAAATAACCCTGAGATTTAGTAACCTAGGATAACCTGAGCTTAGTAACCGGGATAACCCTGAGACTTAGTAACCCAGGAAAAACCCTGAGACTTAGTAACCCAGGAAAAAAAACCCTGAGACTTAGTAACCCAGGATAACCCTGAGTCTTAGTAACCCCAGGATAACCTTGAGGCTTAGTAACCAAGGAAAACCCTGAGACTTAGTAACCCAGGATAACCCGGGAGACTTAGAAACCCCGGATAACCCTGAGACATAGTACCCAGGAAAAACCCTGAGACTTAGTAACCCAGGATAACCCTGAGATTATTTACCCAGGATAACCCTGAGACATAGTAACCCAGGATATCCCTGAGACTTAGTAACCCAGGATAACCCTGAGACTTAGTAACCCAGGATAACCCTGAGACATAGTAACCCAGGATAACCCTGAGACTTAGTAACCCAGGATAACCCTGAGACTTAGTAACCCAGGATAACCCTGAGACTTAGTAACCCAGGATAACCCTGAGACTTAGTAACCCAGGATAACCCTGAGACTTAGTAACCCAGGATAACCCTGAGACTTAGTAACCCAGGATAACCCTGAGACTTAGTAACCCAGGATAACCCTGAGACTTAGTAACCCAGGATAACCCTGAGACTTAGTAACCCAGGATAACCCTGAGACTTAGTAACCCAGGATAACCCTGAGAATTAGTAACCCAGGATAACCCTGAGACTTAGCAACCCAGGATAACCTAGACCATTAGAAACCCAGGATAACATGGAGGGTTAGTAACCCAGGATAACCTAGAGAATTAGTAACCCAAGATAACCTAGAGAATTAATAACCCAGGATAACCTGGAGTGTTAGTAACCCAGGATAACCTAGACACTTAGTAACCCAGAAAAATCCAGAGGGATAGTAACCCAGGATAACCAGGAGGGATAGTAACCCAGATTAACCAGGAGGGATTGTAACCCAGGATAACCAGGAGGGGTAGTAACCCAGGATAACCCATAGGGTTAGTAACCCAGGATGACACAGTGGGTTTGTAACCCAATATAATCTGAAATGTTAGTAACCCAGGATAACCTGGAGGGTTAGTAACCCAGGGTAGCCCAGAGGGTTAGTAACCCAGGATAACCTGGAGGGTTAGTAACCCAGGGTAGCCCAGAGGGTTAGTAACCCAGGGTAACCCATCAGAGACACTATGATGATGACTTATTTCTGTTTTTCGTATTTAATCTCCCCCAGGATGCAACCTTGCAACAGTCATGTAACAAGCAGGTGCCTATTTATTGGTATGTGAACAGTGTCATCAGGTGTAAGGTGACTGATGCCTAGGCACCTATTTACTGCTAGATGAACAGTGTCAGCACAACAGAGCATAGTAATAAGATATTACAAGGGTCATAATGGAAATAGGTCACTTTGTCTGACTTTTTGGGTTATCCTGGCGGGTAATTTACATGTGTTGCTCTGTATGATAATTGTACCTGTACTTAAATAAACTTACTTAGCACACTAGTAGGCCTATTGGCTAATGCTAGGCTGGTTCAACTCTCCCACCTACTCCCACTCATATACAACATGTATTGGCTATTGCTAGGCTGGTTCAACTCTCCCACCCACTCCCACTCATATACATATACAACATGTATTTTAAGCCAACCTGGAGTTTACCTGGAGAGAGTTCCGGGGTCAATGCCCCCGCAGCCTGGTCTGTGACCAGGCCTCCTGGTGGATCAGAGCCTGATCAACCAGGCTGTTACTGCTGGCTGCACACAATCCAACACACAAGCCACAGCTCAATGTTAAAATAAATTTTATTTTTATAAAGAAATCTCTATTGTCATTATACCTGGAGTGTAGATGGAAAGGGTTTCAGGGGTTAATGCCCATGCAGCTTAGTCTGAGACCAGACCTCATGGTGGATCAGGGCCTGATCAGTTTGTAGGTCAGTTTGCATGCTGGCTGCATGCAAACTGACCTACAAACTACAGCTCAGCTGGTCAGGTACTGACTTTAGGTACCTGTCCATTGCCTTCTTGAAGACAGCCAGGGGTCTATTGGTAATCCCCCCATTTGTATCCTGGGAGTCAGTTAAACAGTCTTGGGCTCCAGACACTTATTGTGTTGTCTCTGAGTGTACTCGTGGTGCCCCTGCTTTTCATTGGGAGAATGTTGCATCTCCTGTTGAGTCTTTTGCTTTCATAGGGAGAGATTTTCGTTTGCAAGTTTGGTACTAATCCCTCTAGGATTTCCCAAGTGTAAATTATCATGTATCTTTCTTGCCTGCATTCCAGGGAATACAAATCAAGGGACTTCAATGTTCCCAGTATTTAGGTGCCTTATAGTACTCAGGAGTGTGCTGTGAAAGTTCTTTGTACACTCCAGGTCAGCAATTTCGCCTGCCTTGAAGGAGGCAGATATTGTACAGCAGTATTCAAGCCTAGAGAGAACAAGCAATTTGAAGAGAATCATCGTGGCTTGGCATCCCTAGTTTTCAAGGTTCTCATGGAGTGAAATATTCGAGCAAAGGCTAGCTCATTCTACAGGCAACACCTATTAATCTCCTCGCCACCACCATCCCCCCCAAGTGCCACCAACACCCACAACCCTCCCTCCCTCTCCTACCCTTTCCTCAGCAACTCGAATGCAGTGCTCTGCTCTCTCTCACTGCCTCCCTGCCACAATTTAATGCATATGAAAATTGTCTGCAAAGCTGGTTGATGCTTCTAGATGCGATAGAACTGGTGAAGACAAGTTTTACCTAAGATTTCTGGCACCCAGCTTTAAAAGGCCTAGTTGTAGTGGTAGTGACAGATGACGCTGATGTTGGTTGGCACCAGGAGTAAACAACATCAGCTGATCCCCTACCCACACCTGCTATTCATGAACAAGAAAGCTGCTCATCTCCATGGTTTTTCTCAGACATTGAAGAGACCTAATGACACAATCATTATTATGACATATATGCGCTAAGTCAGTCTTAGCAGAAGTGATAGTGTGTGTTATGTGCACTTGCCTCCTCACACTAACTAAATATTTATAATGACACAGGTGTACGTGATAACAGTTGTCATACATGGTAACGTGTGACTTAAGAAATCGTAATGACACGATTGCAAATAAACCATACCCCCGGCCGGGATTGAACCCAGTTTTGAGACTCTATGACCGCGGGTTCAATCCCGGCCGGGGGTATGGTAACGTGTATTATAATAATAGATAATTAGGGTTGTATTTAGATGATGTAATTAGGTGTAGAGATAGGTACAAAATGCTGAATTGGATTAACATGCTAAACATGCTATCTTATTGCCTAAACCCCTTTATCTGACAATGTTTAGTGTTTTAAATACCCAAAAAAATATAGTTCATGGTGGCATACAAGATACTTTAAATTGTATTAGGGAAACTTTCTGGATTCCACAAAGACGATAAAGTGTGTTATATCATGTATGATATGTCACTCTGTGGGTGCCAGAACCTATATATACCCTGGTCCTCCACCATTACCAAGGGAATGTGTACATTTGTTTAAGTCATTTGATGTAACTGTTGTGGACTATAGTGGTCCAATTACTTTAACAGGAAATCCAGATGGTGTTTCCTTGAAAATTTTGTATGTTTATTCACTTGCACTGCTACCAGAGCAGTACATGTAGAAGTGGCCCAAGACTTGTCTGCAGAGCAGTTTATACAACTGCTTAGTAAAACTGCAGCTAGGAGATCCTGTACAAGATAAATGATTTCAGATAATGCCACTAATTTTGTAGCAGGTGTGCAATATTTAACCCTTTGGCTGTTTCAGTCGTATATATATGTCTTACGAGCCACCGTGTTTGACGTATATATATACTCAAAAATTATACCGGATTCAAACCAAGCAGGAGAAAACTGGTAGGCCCACATGTGAGAGAATGGGTCTGTGTGGTCAGTGTGCACCATATAAAAAAATCCTGCAGCACGCAGTGCATAATGAGAAAAACAAACTCTGACCATTTTTTTGGATTAAAATGCCGACTTTGTGGTGTATTTTCATATAGTATTTATGGTTGTATTCTCGTTTTCTTGGTTACATTCGATAGAATGGAAAACATATTATAGAAATGGAGGTGATCTTGATTGGTTTTACTATGAAAAGAACCTTGAAATGGAGCTCAAAGTAAGGGAAATGTTTGATTTTTGCTGATGTTCAAAAGTAAACAAATGGTGTCATTTTCCAATAAATGTCCAACCAGCCATTCTAATATGCAGTCATGAATGGGTTGACATTATTTAAACAATTATTATAATATTGCAATAGTCTGCATAACAGTAAATCTTCTATTTTTTGTTTGAATAAAAATCCAAAATAGAAAGCAAGAGTAATATCAGAGGGGCCTGGAAAGTGACTGATGAACAAAGAAAATGTTACTTTAGAGCCAGGAATGTCTGCATTGTTCATTCTGGACCCTATTTTGAAATTGGCATATTTTTTAATTTGCATGAAATTGGCCAAATTGCAAATTTCTGACCACGTTATTGGGTAGTTGAAATCGGTAAATGGGCAGTTTCTTGTACTCAATCGATAGAACAAATGGAGTTCTAAAGAAATAGCTATGAGTTTGGTCAACTGGAACAATGGAATTAGCCGAAAATAGGGCTCAAAGTGGGTGAAATCACCTATTCGTAAATATCACTGAGGTCGATAACTTCGCGAGAGCGTAATTCTGTAAGTTTTACATCAAATTTCGTTTTTTTTTTGGTGTCATTACTATTGGGAAAAGATTCTCTGTCATTTCATAAGAAAAACATTTATTTATTTTTTTTTTTCAAAAAATTTTCAACACCAGAAGTCACCTCAGGATTTGGGGTTTCGACAGTCAAAAGGTTAAGGGAGTTACAGGAGAATATTTTTGTATAATCTCTGTTATCCCAGAGAGGATGTGCCTGGAAATTCATCACCCCAGGAGCTTCTTGGCAGGGTGAGTTCTATGAATGAATGATAGGAACAATAAAGAGATGTCGACAGAAAGTACTGGTCATCCGTCACTAATCCGGCAATCAGTAATCTGGTTCCATCAGTAATCCAACATTAATTTCAGCTAGCATAATTTCAAATTTCTGGGGTCGCCTTATCAACCTGCCACTACTGTTTGGTGGCGCTGCTTGCTGTATAAGTCATTCCAATTTCTTTTTCTCCATTTATTGTTTTAACCTGCTTACTTTTAGCCCTAGCCATGATTCCAATGAATAAAAGAAATGCTTCTTGTGTACAGCACATACACCGCACATTGTCCATAAAAGATAAGGTGCACACTTACTATACAGACCTATTCTGTCATGTGTATGCCCAAATTTACTGGTCACAGCTTATATGAGTTATGTGAGCTGAGTTCATGGCGACCTCCAGTGGCTTGAAGTGTGCACTGTATAAAAAAAATCCTGCTGCACGCAGTGCATAATGAAAAAAAAAAAAACTGCGACAATGCACTCATTACGTACCTTGAGATATATGTAGTCTTAATGTAGGGTGAGAGGTGAGTAGTATTTATTTGTAGGAAGTCAGGTGTAGGTAGCCGGTAGGTGTAACTATGTAGCCCAGGTGGGCTACATAGCCATATGATATTTAAAGCAGCCCATCGGCTTACCTTGTTCACTGAGTTTAATAATTTCTAACAACTACCTGTAGATTCCATCATGAATGAAGGGAGAAGTAATGAGAAGTCACACTGAAAATTATAAATAAAGCCGAATATGTTAAGGGGAGTGACTGGGTCAAAGTCAGATTGATACACATTTTCTCTGATGCTTGACCAGAGAAAACATGGGTGTATGTATCTTGTTTATATGCTATGTAACATGTTTCTTACAAAATAGATATGATATTGATTGGTTTCACGATAGA
Source organism: Cherax quadricarinatus (assembly GCF_026875155.1). Taxonomy (NCBI): domain Eukaryota; kingdom Metazoa; phylum Arthropoda; class Malacostraca; order Decapoda; family Parastacidae; genus Cherax; species Cherax quadricarinatus. The sequence continues at coordinate 25,971,136 of NC_069481.1, read as the reverse complement.
AAGTACAGTGGACCCCCACCTTACGATATTAATCCATTCCTGAGAGCTCATCATAAGCCGAAATTATCGTTAGCCAAATTAATTTTCCCCATAAGAAATAATGGAAATCAAATTAATCCGTTCTTGACACCCCAAAGTATGAAAAAAAAAAAATTTTACCACATGAAATATTAATTTTAATACACACAAACTGAAGAAGACATGCTCAATTACTACTCTACTAAGAATAGAATGGGATGGGAGGAAGGGAGAGTGTGGAAGTTATTGTTTAGAAGGGAAATCCCCTTCCATTAGGACTTGAGGTAGCAAGTCCTTTTCCGGGGTTACTTCCCTTCTTCTTTTAATGCCACTAGGACTAGCTGAGAGTCAGTGGACCTCTGTTGCACAACAAATCTGTCCATAGAGCTCTGTACCTCCCGTTCCTTTAACCTTTTCAGGGTCCATGCCGTAGATCTACGGCTTTACGTTCAGGGTCCAAACCGTAGATCTACGCCATGAGCTCAGCTCACTCTGATAAGCTGTGAGCAGTAAATTTTGGCCTAGATATGAGAGAATACATCTATATGGTATATGTGCACCACATAAAACAAATCCTGCAGCACACAGTTCATAATGAGAGAAAAAAAATGAGACGTCAATTTTCGATTAAAACAGCGATTTTGCAGTGTTTTTTCGTATATTTTTTTTATAGTTGTTTTTGCAATTTTTTGGTTTCAATTGATAGAATAGAAGATATACTACAGAAATAGAGATGATTTTGGTTGGTTTTAGTACTGGAAATGGCTTGAAACTGAGCTCAAAGTAGCAGAAATGTTAAATTTTAGCCGATGTTCAAGAGTAAACGAATGACCTCACAAGTCTAATACATGACAGCTGGTAGGTCTAATATACATTCACAAATGTGGTGATATTATTTATACAATTATTACAGTATTGCATAACAGTAAATCTTCTATTTTTTGGTTTGAATAAAAATTCATTATGTGAATAAAATATCAAAATGGAATTCATTTGTAAAGCCTGAAAACATAACTAATGAACAGAAGAAATGTTAGTTTAGTGCCAGGAATGCCTGCATTGTTTATTCTGGACCCTATTTTGAAATGGGAATATTTTGAACTTTGCATTAAATTGGCCAAATTACCAATTTCCAGTCACTTTATTTTGTTGTTGAAACAATTGACTTGGCAATTTCTTGTGCTTAGTCAATAGAATAGAAGTAATACAGTGGACCCCCGCATAACGAGGGCATCACATAGCGATTATTTCGCATACCGCTTACTTTAATCGCAAAATTTTTGCCGCGCATACCGATTAAAAACCCGCTCACCGATTTTCGTCCGAGACGCGTCCAATGTGCGCCCTCACCCAGCCTCACATGTGCCGCCCGTGCCATTGTTTACCAGGCAGCCTCCGCGCTAACATCCAAGCATACACTCGGAATATTTCGTATTATTACAGTGTTTTCGGTGGTGTTTCTGGAAAATAAGTGACCAGGGGCCCCCAAGAAAGCTTCTAGTGCCAACCGTACACCAATAAGGGTAAGGATACCCATTGAAATGAAGAAAGAGATCATTGATAAGTATGAAAGTGGAGTGCGTATTGCCGACCTAGTCAAGTTGTACAAGAACCCCAATCAACCATTGCTACTATTGTGGGCACCAAAAAGACAATCAAGGAAGCTGTTGTTGCCAAAGGTTTAACTGTGTTTTCAAAACAAAGATCGCAAGTGATGGAAGATGTTGAGAGACTCTTATTGGTGTGGATAAATGAAAAAACAGCTAGCAGGAGATAGCGTCTCTCAAGCGATCATATGTGAAAAGGCTAGGAATTTTGCATGACGATTTAATTAAAAAAATGCCTGCAACTAGTGATGATGTGAGTGAATTTAAGGCCAGCAAAGGTTGGTTTGAGAGATTTAAGAAGCGTAGTGGCATCCATAGTGTGATAAGGCATGGTGAGGCTGCCAGTTCGGACCACAAAGCAGCTGAAAAATATGTGCAGGAATTCAAGGAGTATATAGAAACTGAAGGACTGAAACCTGAACAAGTGTTTAATTGTGATGAAACAGGCCTGTTCTGGAAGAAAATGCCAAGCAGGACCTACATTACTCAGGAGGAAAAGGCACTCCCAGGACATAAGCCTATGAAAGACAGGCTTACTTTGTTGATGTGTGCCAATGCTAGTGTGATTGCAAAGTTAAGCCTTTATTAGTGTATCACTCTGAAACTCCCAGAGCGTTCAGGCAAAAGAATGTCCTCAAGGATAATTTGTGTGTGCTGTGGAGATCAAACAGTAAGGCATGGGTCACTAGGGACTTTTTCTATAACTGGTTACACCATGCATTTGCCCCCAATGTAAAAGATTACCTAACTGAAAAGAAATTAGAACTTAAGTGCCTCCTGGTGTTAGACAATGCCCCTGGTCATCCTACAGACGTGGCAGAGCGACTTTATGGGGACATGAGCTTCATTAAGGTGAAGTTTTTGCCTCCTAATACCACTCCTCTCCTGCAGCCCATGGACCAGCAGGTTATTTCCAACTTCAAGAAACTGTACACAAAAGCTCTGTTTGAAAGGTGCTTTGTAATGACCTCAGAAACTCAACTGACTCTAAGAGAGTTTTGGAGAGATCATTTAATATCCTCAATTGTGTAAACCTTATAGGTAAGGCTTGGGAGGAAGTGACTAAGAGGACCTTGAACTCTGCTTGGAAGAAACTGTGGCCAGAATGTGTAGACAAAAGGGATTTTGAAGGTTTGAGGCTAACCCTGAGAATCCTGTGCCAGTTGAGGAATCCATTGTGGCATTGGGAAAGTCCTTGGGGTTGGAGGTTAGTGGGGAGGATGTGGAAGAGTTGGTGGAGGAGGACAATGAAGAACTAACCACTGATGAGCTGATAGATCAACTTCAAGAGCAAGAGGCCAGACCTGGGGAAACTGGTTCAGAGGAGGGGAGAGAGAAATTGAAGAAGTTGCCTACTACAAAGATAAAGGAAATCTGTGCAAAGTGGCTTGAAGTGCAAACCTTCATGGATTTAAAAATCACCCTCACACAGCTATTGCAAGCCGTGCTGGTGATTATTACACTGACAATGTTGTGAAACACTTTAGGCAAGTCATAAAAGGGAAAGAGAGGTACAGGCCACTATGGACAGATATCTTGTGCGAAAGAAGTCCAGTGACTCTGAAGCTGGCCCTAGTGGCATTAAAAAAAGAAGGGAAGTAACCCCAGAAAAGGACTTACTACCTCAAGTCCTAATGGAAGGGGATTCCCCTTCTAAACAGTAAGAAGATAATGCTCTCCCCTCCTCCCATCCCATCAATCATCACCAGATCTTCAATAAAAGTAAGTGTCATGTAAGTGTGCATGCCTTTTTCAGTTTGTGTGTATTAAAATTAATATTTCATGTGGTAAAAAAAATTTTTTTTTCATACTTTTGGGTGTCTTGCACGGATTAATTTTATTTCCATTATTTCTTATGGGGAAAATTCATTCACATAACGATTATTTCGCATAACAATTACCCCCTCTTGCACGGATTAAAATCGTTAACCGGGGGTCCACTGTACTAGTGAAATAGCTAAGAATTTGATTGACTGGAATACTGTAATTGGATTAAAATGGGAGTCAAAGTCGGCAAAATTGCCAATGCGTAAATATCGCCGACACATCAAAATTCGCAATAGCATAATTTCGTCAATTTTCCATCAAATTTCGTACTTTTTGTTTTATTACCTTCAGAAAAAGATTCTCTACCATTTCATAAGAAAAAATAACAAAATTATTTTTTGAAAATTCTTGGACCCTGGTGCACACTTTGAAATTTGACCTCTGGACCCTGAAAGGGTTAAGACTTTCCTAAAATGGGCCATAACATTGTCATTGTACAGGTTGCCAACACAGCTTGCAGTAGCTGTGCCAGGGTGATTTTCATCTGTAAAGGTTTGCAGTTCAACCCACTTTGCACACATTTCCTTAATCTCTTTTTTCAGTTCCATACTAATTCTTGCCCTTTTTACCACAGGGATGGAACTAGAAGCTTTCTTGGGGTCCTTGGTGACTTATTTTGCTGTTACAAGCACTAAAAACACTGGGATAATGTGAAATGTACCGAATGTATGCCTAGATGCGACCGCACTGGCTGGCTTGTAAACACTGGCGCTGAGGCCACATGTGGGACGCGTCCTGGATGAATCATGTAAGGCGAGTTTTTTATCGTGAGGTGAGGCAAAATTTTTGCATTCAAATGCTTCGTATGGTGGATTTAATGTAACGCGATGCGTACTTTGAAATTGAACTGAAAGTAGCAGAAATGTTTGATTTCTGCAAATGTTCAATGTAAACAAATTATGTCATGCTTCCAATACATGTCAACTGGTGGATCTAATGTGCTTTCACAAATGTGCTGATATTATTTACACCGTTTTTTACAATAATTAAGCAGTCTGCATAACAGTAAATCTTCTATTTTTTGTGTGAATATAAACTCAAAATGGAAAGCCCTCAAGGAAGGTTCCTTGACGTTAGTGAGGGGCTCTTGAGCTAGGGAATTGGATCTGTGTGCCGGTTCCCTGAATTAAGCCTGAATGGCTTCCACATCCCTCCCCATGCGCTGCATAATCCTACGGGTTTAGCACCCCCTCTTGATTATAATAATAATTGAAACAGAAAGCAAGCGTGAAAGGGTTAAAATTTCTTGGGGTCGCCGCACCAACCTGCCGCTACTGTTTGGTGGCGCTACTTATAGCATAAGTCATTTCAATTTGTTTTTCTTTCCATTTATTGCTAAAACCTGCTCACTTTTAGCCCTAGCCATAGTTTTGGCAAATAAAGGAAATGTTTCTCATTGTGTAAAGCACAAACACCATACATTGTTCATAACAGATAAGGTTGAACTTGTGAAAAAACTTGACAGCGGTGTGTGTGTGAGAAACTTGTGTGAGTTATACAGCATTGGTTCTTCAACAGTTTATAACATAAATAATCTGAAAAAAATTACTGAGTTTCTTTGCTAACAGTGATTCAATGAAACAGATTTGTAAAAGGAAAACAATGATGGAAGGAAAAAGTTCTAGTGTAAAAGGTCTAGAACAACACAGTTTTATAAGTGAACAAGAAATAATGAACATTTACACGCTGCAGGTTAAACTAATCAAAGAAAGTTCAAAATATATGAAACAGCTCAGCTTGCAAGATATGTTCTAAAAATAGCTAAAAAGCATGCAACAGAGGAGTCATCACTTGAAAATTTAGAGCCTTCAACATCTGCTCAACCTGATGTACTGTCACTGTCATCATCGGTTCCTGATATCTCAGTCACCTTTCAAGATGAAGAAGATGACAATCCTGACAGCCCTTCACCTCAAGACATGTAAATGTGTTTAGTTGTAAATTTCAGCTATTCACTTTGGAAGTGGCAGTGATGAACTTTCTTGTGTAAGTCAAGTTGGTTAACTTTATTAAGTGTATTGTAACCTAACCACTCTGTAATCTGACAATATCATAATCCATCACCCTACAGGTACCAATGATGCCAGATTAGTGATGGCCAACCTGTATTACACAGGAAAATACAGTGGTCCCTCGTTTTTCGTCAGTAATCCATTCCTGTAAGTGTGACGATTATCGAAATGGACGATTTTCGAATCAATTTTCCCCATAAGAAATAAGGTAAATCCAATTAATTCATTCCAGACACCCAGAAGTATCAACAACAATTTTTTTTTACATAAAAGGTAGATTTACATGCATAAAAGAATGAACATTCAACATGACAGTTACCTTTATTGAAGAGTGTTGTTGATGAATGGAAGACAGGGAGGAGGATAGAGGGAAGAGAGGTTATTGTTTGGAAGGGGAATCCTCCTCCATAAGGACTCGAGGTCACTTCAGGGGTCACTTCCATAGCATAAATATAGATTTACATGCAGAAAAGATTGCCAAATAAGTGTAAAGCACTAATAAAATGTATAAATGAACATTGGTAATAGGGGTAGTTGATGAGTGGAACGGTCTGCCTAGTAGGGTGATCGAAGCTAAAACTTTGGGTAGTTTCAAATTTAGGTTGGATAAATACCCTTCCTCAGCCCTCTGGACAACAGTTTTGGTAATCCCGCACCTCCTCCTAACTTCCATGCAGAGAATTCGTAGTTTGGAAGTTAGGAGGAGGTGCGGGATTACCAAAACTGTTGTCCAGAGGGCTGAGGAAGGGTTGTTGAGGTGGTTCGGACATGTAGAGAGAATGGAGCGAAACAGAATGACTTCAAGAGTGTATCAGTCTGTAGTGGAAGGAAGGCGGGGTAGGGGTCGGCCTAGGAAGGGTTGGAGGGAGGGGTAAAGGAGGTTTTGTGTGCGAGGGGCTTGGACTTCCAGCAGGCATGCGTGAGCGTGTTTGATAGGAGTGAATGGAGACAAATGGTTTTTAATACTTGACGTGCTGTTGGAGTGTGAGCAAAGTAACATTTATGAAGGGATTCAGGAAACCGGCAGGCCGACTTTAGTCCTGGAGATGGGAAGTACAGTGCCTGCACTCTGAAGGAGGGGTGTTAATGTTGCAGTTTAAAAACTGTAGTGTAAAGCACCCTTCTGGCAAGACAGTGATGGAGTGAATGATGGTGAAAGTTTTTCTTTTTCGGGCCACCCTGCCTTGGTGGGAATCGGCCGGTGTGATAATAAAAAAAAATAAAAAAAAAAAATACACGAGTGAGAGGGGTTGGATTTGAGTCGGACTTGCACCTGAACTTATTGCTTGGGTAGCATTTGCTCTGTTAGTGGGTTGGATTCGTGAAGGACCGGCCTAGTATGGGCCAGCAGGCCTGCTGCAGTGTTCCTCCTTTCTTATGTTCTTATTGAAAACTTGTTTGTGTGAGGGAGGAATGGCAAGTTTATTATTGGAGAATATGACACTAATATCAACTCTACGGCTTATTTATCTATCACAATTCAACTAATATGACATAAAAAACAATATTAATAACTGACAGGTTTGTAGATGAATGGTTCAGAGAACCGACATGTTGATAAATTAGACACATGTGCAACTCTTGGGTATCTTTATTGAGGAAACGTTTTGCCACACAGTGGCTTCATCAGTCCATACAAAGGAGAATCTTGAAGAACAGGAGGAGAATGAGGTAATCAGTCCCTCAACCTTGAGTCGATGTGGTCAGTCCATCAATCTTGAATAGAATACGGCATACGTGCTGAGAAGGAGCTTATAAACCGTTGGCAGGAGAGGTGCAGCAGTCATAGGTCGTGTAACATTTGTTCAATGTTGAAGTAGGTCGTGCCCAAGAATTAGGCAAGCGAAGAATTCCCAAGTATTAAGATCCCAAGAAGTTGCAGTGTCTGCAACCATTCATCTACAAACTTGTCAGACACTGCAACTTCTTGGGATCTTAATACTTGGGAATTCTTCGCTTGCCTAATTTTTGGGGCACGACCTACTTCAACATTGAACAAATGTTGCACGACCTATGACTGCTGCACCTCTCCTGCCAACGGTTTATAAGCTCCTTCTCAGCACGTATGCCGTATTCTATTCAAGATTGATGGACTGACCACATCGACTCAAGGTTGAGGGACTGATTACCTCATTCTCCTCCTGTTCTTCAAGATTCTCCTTTGTATGGACTGATGAAGCCACTGTGTGGCAAAACGTTTCCTCAATAAAGATACCCAAGAGTTGCACATGTGTCTAATTTATCAATATTAATAACACAGAAACATGGAATATACTCTAGAATGAATAAAATAAGTCATTATGTATGTCACAAGAGGTGTTGTGTTGTTGTTGGGTCTATAAGGGCCACTGAGAGTAAGCCATCCATAATGGTGGTGAAGCAGCAGCTGAGGTGGTGGTGTTTTCTGTAGCCCTTTATAACTCCAACAACATTGGAGGAGTTGGTAGAATCGCTGAATCACTGAAGAAGGCACCCTCTACCACCATCACTACCACCTTCTACCACTATTACAACTGTTACCACCATCACTACTACCTTCTACCACCATCACTACTACCTTCTACCACCATCACTACTACCTTCTACCACCATCACTACCACCCTCTACCACCATCAACCACTATCACAACTGCTTCCACTCTACCACCACCACCTTTGAATTTTTCTACAAACTTTTTCATAAATTATATGTGTTTCTCACATTCTTTACCAAAGGACTGGCACTAGAAGCTTTCTTTGGAGCCATGGTGACTTATTTAGCAGTTGCAAGCACTAAAACGAATTGAATACAGTGGTCCCTCAATAATCGTAAGGCTCGATAGTCGTAATTTTTGGAAATCGTAACATTATTTTCGTCACAACATTGGCTCGCTAATCGTAGTTTCACTCGTGAATAGTCATTTGTCTGGGGTGCGTACTCTCGCTCTGAGCTCCCCCGGCCTCCCTTCCCAGCCAGTGTGGCATTGTTTACCAGTGAGCGACGGTCCCCTCACTTGCTCATATGAAATATTTCATAATATTCCATTCATTTTAGTGCTTGCAACTACTAAATAAGCTACCATGGCTCCAAAGAAAGCTCCTAGTGCCAAGCCTTTGGTAAAGAAGGTGAGAAATATGATTGAATTCAAGAAAAACATCATTGAACAATATGAAAGTGGCGTACGTATGGCCGAGCTGGCCAGGATGTATAACAAACCCCATACAACCATAGCTTCCATCGTGGCCAAGAAAAAGGAAATCAAGGAAGCTGTTGTTGCAAAGGGGGTAAATATGCTGACAAAAATGATATCACCAGTACTTGAAGAGGTTGAGAAGTTATTATTGGTGTGGATAAACGAGAAACAATTAGCGGGAAAAAGGCTAGGCAGTTGCACGACGATCTGGTAAAGAAATTGCCTACAATGAGTACTGATATTTGTGAATTTAAGGCCAGAAAAGGTTGGCTTGAGAGATTTAAGAACCGTAGTGGCATACACAGTGTGGTAAGGCATGGTGAGGCTGCCAGTTCGGACCAAAAAGCGGCTGAAATTTTTTTTTATTATTTTATTAACACTGGCCGATTCCCACCAAGGCAGGGTGGCCTGAAAAAGAAAAACTTTCACCATCATTCACTCCATCACTGACTTGCCAGAAGGGTGCTTTACACTACAGTTTTTAAGCTGAAACATTAACACCCCTCCTTCAGAGTGCAGGCACTGTACATAGAGGCTGAAGGACTGAAACCTGAACAAGTGTTCAATTGTGACGAAACAGGCCTCTTTTGGAAGAAAATGCCGAAGAGGACCTACATTACTCAGGAGGAAAAGGGACTGCCAGGACACAAGCCTATGAAAGACAGGCTGACGCTCATGTTCTGTGCTAATGCTAGTGGGGATTTCAGAGTGAAGCCGTTACTAGTGTACCATTCTGAAAATCCCAGAGTGTTCAGGAAAAACAATGTTATGAAGAGTAAATTGTGTGTGTTTTGGAAATCTAATAGTAAGGCATGGGTCACGAGGGAAATTTTCGTCAAGTGGTTCAATGAAGTGTTTGGCCCTAGTGTGAAGACTTACCTCCTGGAAAAGAAATTGGATCTCAAGTGCCTCCTAGTAATGGACAATGCACCTACTCATCCTCCAAACTTGGATGACCTAATTCTGAAGGAGTTTGGGTTCATCTCAGTAAAGTTCTTGCCCCCGAATACCACTCCTCTCCTCCAGTCCATGGACCAGCAGGTCATTGCAAACTTTAAAAAACTCTACACCAAAGCAATGTTTCGAAGGTGCTTTAATGTGACCTCAGACACTCACTTGACCCTAAGAGATTTTTGGAGAGAACACTTCAGCATCCTCCATTGCATATGCCTTATAGGTAAGGCTTGGGAGGGAGTGACTACCAGGACTTTGAACTCTGCTTGGAGAAAATTGTGGCCAGATTGTGTCCACAAGAGGGATTTTGAAAGGTTTGGGGCTGACCCTGATGAGCCTATGTCAGTTGTTAAATCTATTGTGGCACTGGGGAGTTCCATGGGGTTTGATGTGAGTTTGGAGGATGTGGAAGAGTTAGTGGAAGATCACAATGAAGAGCTCACCACTGAGGAGCTCAAGAGCTTCAGCAGGAAGAGCAACAGATCGCAGCTCAGAATCTTGCTGCAGAGGAGGAGGAAGAGAGATGGAAGAAGTTGCCTTCTTCAGAAATTAAGGAGATGTTTGAAATGTGGGGTAAGATGGAAAGATTTATGGAGAAACATCACCCTGACAAGGCTGTTGCAAGCCATGTTGGCAACATGTACAGTGACAAAGTCTTGGCCCATTTTAGGGAAGTGTTAAAGAGATGCCAGAAACAGAGCTCTCTGGACAGTTTTTTTGCGAGACAGGACTCCAGTGACTCTCAAGCTGGTCCTATTGGCATTAAGAAACAGAGAAGAGAAGTAACCCCAGAAAAGCACTTGGTACCTGAGGTGTTGATGGAAGGGGATTCCCCTTCCAAAGAGTAACTAATGCAATCTGTCTCCTCCTCCAGTCTTCCATACACTAAGAAGAATTGCCAATAAAGGTAAGTGTTATGCTGTTAATGTTTCATTCATCATGTCCCATTGTATTGTTTATGTACTACATCTATATTTCATGTAAAAAAAAAATTTTGTTTTAGTACTTCTGGGTGTCAGGAGCGGATTAATTGTATTTACATTATATCTTATGGGGAAAATTGATTCAAAAATCGTAAATTTTGATAATAGTAACACTTCCAGGAACGGATTAATTATGGTAAATGAGGGACCACTGTATTATGAAATATTTCGTATGAACAAGTGAGGGGACCGTTGTTCACTGGTAAACAATGGCACACTGGCTGGGAAGAGAGGCCGAGGCTGCTCAGAGCATGAGTACTCGTCCCGGACAAAGGACGATTAGCGAGTAAACCGACCATTTGCGAGCCAATGTTTGGACGAGAATAACGTGACGATTTCCGAAAAGAACTACTGTTGAGCCGTACGATTATTGAGGGACCACTGTCATTAGTTTGGAGGAATTCTGTACTGTGTTGATAGAGGTGGAAAACTGAATAAATTATCGACCTCTCACATACATCAGTGAAATTCCTGATGTGGATATATTAACACCCCATTTAATTTGTGAACAGAAATTGTTGGCTGCACCTATCTATACAGATACTCCAGAAGAAATTGATTATTATATTAATGCAAAATCGTTGAGGAATAAATTTAATGTGTTAAATAAGGTAATTGATCATTGGTCTAATGTGTGGCACAAAGAATATCTTCTCACTCTACGGGAACACTATTGGTGCATCAGAAGCTGTGAGTAGGCAGAACATTCATCCTGACAATATTGTATTAAGTGATATAGGTCAACATTGAACATTGTGGCCACTTGGCAAGGCAGTAACATTATACCCAGATTCACAAGGTGTTGTTGGAAATGTCCGTGTGTTGTGGCCAGAAAAATCTGTGTACTGTTAATAAATTAATTCCCTTAGAATTAAATGGCATTCAGCAAATGGGAAATAACGATCTAAAAGGAAGTGACATGAGTGAAATTGAAGACTGCTGACCAAGAAATTCAAGATGAAGAAGTTACAATAAGACCTACTAGGAGTCGGCAACTAAATCTTGAGTTGGCTGGAAAGGATTCATTGAAGGAGCAATTTAAATCGTCTACAACGATCTCTGCCTGGCTGCAATGTGGAAAATTTGTTATAATTTTCCTATAATGTGAAGTGTTAATGTAAATATGGAGTGTTAACCCTTTCAGGGTTTCGGCCGTACTAGTACGGCTTACGCACCGGGGTTTTTGATGTACTAATATGCCTAAATTCTAGCGCCCTTAAATCTAGTGAGAGAAAGCTGGTAGGCCTACATATGAAAGAATGGGTCTATGTGGTCAGTGTGTACAGTATAAAAAAATCCTGCAGCACACAGTGCGTAATGAGAAAAAAAAACTTTGACCGTGTTTTTGGATTAAAACAGTGACTTTGCACTGTATTATCGTATGGTATTTATTGTTGTATTTTAGTTTTCCTGGTCTCTTTTTATAGAATGGAAGACATTACAGAAATTGAGATGATTTTGACTGGTTTTACAATGAAAAGTACCTTGAAATTGAGCTCAAAGTAGCAGAAATGTTCGATTTTTACCAAAGTTCAAAAGTAAACAAATCATGCCAAGCGTCCAATACACGTCAACTGGTGAGTCTAATATTCTTTCACAAGTGCGCTAATATTATTTATACCATTTCTACATTAATGCAGTAGTCTGCATAACAGTAAATCTTCTATTTTTTGTAAGAATAAAAATTCAAAGTGGAAAGCCAAAGAAATATAAGAGGGGCCTAAGGATGTGACTAACGAACGAAGAACTTGTTATTTTAGTGCCAAGAATGTCTTTCTTGTTTATTCTGGACCCTATTTGGAAATTGGCATCTTTTGAAATTTGTGTGAAATTGGCAAAATTGCTAAATTCTGATCACTTAATTGGATAGTTGAAATCAGTAAATGGGTGTTTTCTTGTACTCTTATTTTTTTTATTATCACACTGGCCGATTCCCACCAAGGCAGGGTGGCCCGAAAAAGAAAAACTTTCACCATCATTCACTCCATCACTGTCTTGCCAGAAGGGTGCTTTACACTACAGTTTTTAAACTGCAACATTAACACCTCTCCTTCAGAGTGCAGGCACTGTACTTCCCATCTCCAGGACTCAAGTCCGGCCTGCCGGTTTCCCTGAACCCCTTCATAAATGTTACTTTGCTCACACTCCAACAGCACATCAAGTATTAAAAACCATTTGTCTCCATTCACTCCTATCAAACACGCTCACGCATGACTGCTGGAAGTCCAAGCCCCTCGCACACAAAACCTCCTTTACCCCCTCCCTCCAACCTTTCCTATGCCGACCCCTACCCTGCCTTCCTTCCACTACAGACTGATACACTCTTGAAGTCATTCTGTTTCGCTCCATTCTCTCCACATGTCCGAACCACCTCAACAACCCTTCCTCAGCCCTCTGGACAACAGTTTTGATAATCCAGCACCTCCTCCTAACTTCCAAACTACGAATTCTCTGCATTATATTCACACCACACATTGCTCTCAGACATGACATCTCCACTGCCTCCAGCCTTCTCCTCGCTGCAACATTCATCACCCATGCTTCACACCCATATAAGATAGAAAAAAATGGAGTTCTAGCGAAATAGTTATGATTTTTGTCGACTAGTACACTGGAATTGGTTGAAAATAGGGCTCAAAGTGGGCAAAATTGCCAATGCGTAAACATCGTCGAGACCGCTAACTTCACGAGAGCATAATTCCGTAAGTTTTCCATCAAATTTCATACTTTTGGTGTCATTATGATCAGGAAACGATTCTCTATCTTTTCATAAGAATTTTTTTTTTTTTTTTTGAAAATCTGGCGACCGTGAGAACAAGTCTCGGAGAGGGCCTGGGGATCCTGAAAGGGTTAAGCTAAGTATGAAGTATTAATAGTAGCCACAAACTACCAATGTACTTGTGAGGAAGCAAGTGGGTGCGTCCAATTGACTGGGGAAGGTTGTGTACATGGTGAGTCAGTACTGCTCGGGTGGCTGTCCTGAGAGGTAGTGTTGGATCTCTCAAGGAATTTGTAAATTGACCGAATCTCCAAACGAAATTAACTAAGGTGTAATAGAAGCAGTATCATCAGAAATTGATGAAGTTGACACCACATATAATGTACGCCTCCCAGTGTATTAATTTTTGCTACAGGTATGTTAATTTATATTGACCAATATGAAGTGCCTACTGAAGGGGAGGCATTAGGATATAACACAAAAATTTAATTTGGTGAGTATTCTTGATTGTCCATTATTATTGTTTCCAATTATGTAATTGATTTATGTTTATATAAAATTACCCAAGGTCAAGTAATTGACATTACAATATACAGTCCTCTTATAAACTGTCAGTGTTACTGGCATAATATTCAAGTAATTTTAAGAACTATATGTTCTAATAATAATTTAATTTCCAGACATGTGAGATATGATGAAGTGAGAAGGTGGACACAAAGGAGGAACATTATTGTGACCTGGTGACCTTAAACTCCCACTTGACTCTGAGATACATCAGTATCAGTAAGTGTAAACTGTTTGATGTACCAAAGTTTCTTCACAGTTATGGGGTACAATGTTAATTCTCGACACTACCTGTAAATTTACCCACATAATTTCTCACATATTGTGTCGAGTTCCAGTAATGATATCTGTAATAAAGGAATGTTTGGACAAGTGTGTAGTTAATGTGTGTTGGTCAAGTAGAGTGTAAAAACTAATGTACATTATGAACTAAAGTATTAACTAAGTATAAAGTTATTAAGACAAGATTCTAAGATAATATAGCACCAGACTGTGACTTGTAATTGCTCTAAATCTGATGTAAGTTGTTTATAATAGACAGTAAAATAAAATATGCAGTTCTGAATTAAAGACGATGTGAATTTAAGCAACGATATAACAACAGATATTAATAAACTGAAAATGATATTTGACAACAGATATTTAAAAAAAAAATTGTAACAGAGATTTGGAAAATTGTAATTGGTAAAATAGGGCAGTGATAAGGTAAAGTACAAATATACAAAAAAGTATATACAGTGGAACCTCTACTTGCGAGCGTATCCACGTGCGAGTTTTTCCAAATACGAGCAGTCGATGGGTCGATTTTTTGCTTCTATACGCGAGCAAAATTTCCACAAGCGAGCAGACCTCAAGGCAGGTTCCTTGACACTGGTGAGGGACTCTTGCTCTTGATCTCGAGAATTGTATCTCATTTGTTTGTTGGACTATCTTATTGAAACTTGGGCAATGTATGAGGGAAAGATGCTTCTTAACATACACCAAAAATGAAAGAAATCTAAGCATAAATAATGGAGTTCACTTCTCAGCAATTAGTCACGCCTTTGCGGTAATTTCGAATGGTTTTTATGGTTTTATTTTCGTTTTTTTGGTCTCAGTTGATAGAATGGATATGTATTACAGAAATAGATTTGATTTTAATTGCTTTCATGAAGAAAAGTATCTTGAAATAGAGCTCAACCTAGGAGAAATGGTCCATTGAATGGGTTGACATTATTTATACAATTATTGCAATAAGGAATAACAGTAAATCTTATATTTTTTGTGTGAATAAAAATTACAAATTATTTATGCAGGTCTCCCTCAACATTCACGTTTTTAGCTTTCACGGGCTTCACACATTCGCGAATTCCCAACCGCCAAATTCCCAGCCACCAAATTCCCAGCCGCCAAATCATATTTAAGGTTCCCGCCACCTGCGAGTCCCTACTACCCTCCCTCCGACCCCCGCAACTGGCAGCCAGCCCTCCCACCACTCAGTGTGGTGAGTGTTTTGTTTGTTCATTATTTGCTATTAAACTACAGTATAAATAATGTAAACCCATTCATGACTGCATATTGGAATGGCTATTCGGACAGGTATTAGACGGTGACATCATGTGTTTACTCTTGAACACAGCAAAGAATTAAACATTTCTGCTACAGCTAATAATAACAATAGTAATAATAATAATAATAATAATAATAATAATAATAATAATAATAATAAATATGATATAATTGAAGAAGGAAATTGTACAAAAATACGAGGGAGTGGTTGACACATCGTCAGTGTGACTTTGTTTATGCTGGAGTGAACATTAGTCTCCCTGCTCTTCCAAACATTTCACAATAATTCATTGTGTTTGGTGCTTGTAGATTGTGACTGGAGTGGTAGAGGCAGTGATTGAGGCAATGGTATTTAATAACATACATGTTAATAATAATACATGCTATTAATAATATGTACTATTATTAGTTATAACATATGTTATTAAATACATACATGTTAATAATAATGCATGTTAATAATAATGCATGTTATTAATAATAACATGTATTATTATTATTTATAACATATATGTTATTAAATACCACTGCCTCAATCGCTGAATTATTGTGAAATGTTTGGAAGAGCAGGGAGACTAATGTTCACTCCAGCATAAACAAAGTCACACTGACGATGTGTCAACCACTCCCTTGTATTTTTGTACAATTTCCTTCTTCAATTATATCGTATTTTATTATTATTATTATTATTATTATTATTATTATTATTATTATTATTATTATTACTATTGTTATTATTAGCAATAGCAGAAATGTTCGATTCTTTGCTGTGTTCAAGAGTAAACACATGATGTCACCATCTAATACCTTTCCTAATTGACATTCTAATATGCAGTCATGAATGGGTTTACATTATTTATTCTGTAGTTTAATAGCAAATAATGAACAAACAAAACACTCACCACACTGAGTGGTGGGAGGGCTGGCTGCCAGTTGCAGGGGTCAGAGGGAGAGTAGTAGGGACTCGCAGTGGTGGAGTCTGTGGTATTTAATAACATACATGTTATTAACATAATGTTATAAATAACATACGTTATTAAAGCATAACATGTATATATTTAGTACAATTTACGACGTTTTCATGTCTTTTATGATTATTCATGGTTCAACAAGTTAAGGAAGCAGTATTGTAATATATTTCCCTACAATATATTGGGGCACCAAACATTCACGGTTTTTCAACATTCGCGAGGCTCTTGATCCCCTAACCCTCGCGAATGTTGAGGGAGACCTGTATAATAATAATAATAATAATAATAATATATAATAATAATATGTATAATAATATGTATAATAATACGTATAATAATAATAGTACGTATAATAATATAATACAATAATAATCATTGTAATATAATATGTATAATAATAATACATATATAATAATAATGTACTACATATAATTATAATAATAGACGGCTTCAAAAGGAAGTCACTAGATGGCAGTATTTACCACAACAAAGAGGGAGAGGTTGTGGCCGTCTCCACCTGTTACATAATGACATATTTTATTCATTCTAGAGTATGTATCATGTTTCTATGTTATTTATATAGTTTGTTATGTCATATTAGATGAGCTGTGATATAAAAATAAGCCGTATAGATAATATTAGCGAAATTATTCATGAAGTATTTTGCCCGGTCTCAAGACAAACTCTCGTCCACCGCCGACACTGCCCATACTACTAAATGAATGACATATTTTATTCATTCTAGAGTATATATCATGTTTCTGTGTTAGTCATATTGTTTGTTATGTCATATTAGATGAACTGTGATATATAATTAAGCCGTATAGATGATATTAGCGAAATTATTCATGAAGTATTTTGCCCGGTCTCCAGACAAACTCTCATCCACCGCCGACACCTCCCATACCATTACATGAATGACATATTTTATTCATTTTAGAGTATATATCAGGTTTCTATGTTATTTATATTGTTTATTATGGCATATTAGATGAAGTGAGATAGATATATAAGCTGTAGAGTTGATATTAGCGAAATTATTGAAGTACAGAATTCCACTGGAACGGATTAATTGCATTTCAGTTAATTTAAATGAGGAAAATTTACTCTGCAAACGAGCAAATCCAGTTGCGAGCAAAGTCATGGAACGGATTAAACTTGCAAGTAGAGGTTCCACTGCATATATCAGAACATGAGAAGGGACACTGCAGCAGGCCTACTGGCCCATGTGAGGCAGGTTCATGTCACCTACTGGCTTTAAACTGCATCAGGGTATACAACAAATTCTAACCACACAATTGAGTGAGAAACTTATGTGAAAGACCTGGAAGTGATAATGTCAGAAGATATTAACTGCAAAGACCACAACAATGTACAGTATTTACCTCATCTGCTAGGAAAATGATAAGATGGATAATGAGAACATTCAAAACTAGGGATGCCACGCCCATTATGATTCTCTTCAAGTCGCTTGTTCTCTCTAGGCTGGAATACTGCTGTATACTAACTGCCTCCTTCAAGGCAGCCGAAATTGCTGACCGAAAGGGTGTACAGAGAACTTTCATGGCACACATACCTGGCGTATACCTGGAGAGGGTTTCAGGGGTCAACACCACCGTGGCCTGGTCTGAGTCCAGGCCTTGTGGTGGATCAGGGTGTGATCAACCAGGCTGTTACTACTGGCTTCACATAAACCAATGTATGAACCACAGCCCAGCTGATCAGGTATTGACTTTATTTATCTGTCCGGCACCTTCTTGAAGATAGCCAGGGGTCTATTTGTAATCTGCCCTTATATATGCTGGGAGGCAGTTGAGCAGTCTTGGGCCTCTGACACTTATTGTGTTGTCCTTTAATGTACTCGTGGCCTCCTGCTTCTCATTGAGATAATGTTGCATCAACTGCTGAGTCTTTTGCTTTCATGGGGAGTGATTTTTCATGTGCAAATTTGGTACTAATCCTTCTAGGATATTTCATGTGTATATTATGTATCTTTCTTGCCTGCATTCCAGTGAATACAAATCAAGGGACTACAACTGTTCTCAGTAATTTAAGTACACAAGTATGATAATGCACCTAAATTACTGGGAATGGTTAAAGTCTCTTGATTTATATTCTCAGGAATGCAGGTGAGAAAGATACAGGATAACATGCACTTGGAATATCCTAGAGGGATAAGTACCAAACTTGCACATGAAAATCACTCCCTGCAAAAGCAAAAAACTCTGCAGGAGATGCAACATTTCCCCAATGAAAATAAATAAATAACAAAAAGGCACAATACCGTGACTGGAGCGATACACAAATAACCCGCACATAAAAGACGTCGTCATAAGCTTCTGTCTTTTATGTGCGGGTTATTTGTGTATTTCCCCAATGAAAAGTAGGGGCAGCACGAGTACACTAAGAAATGGCAAAATAAGCGTCAGGGGCCTGAGACTGTTCAACTGCTTCCCAGCATACATGAGGGGGATTACCAATAGACTCCTGGGTGTCTTCAAAAAGGCACTGGACAGGCACTTAAAGTTAGTATACCTGATCAGCTGGGCTGTAGTTCCTATGTCAGTTTACGTACTGCCAGCAGTAACAGCCTGGATGATCAGACCCTGATCCACCAAAAGACCTGGTCTCAGACCATGCCACAGTGATGTTGACTCCCAAAACCCTCTCCAGGTATGTCAGTATGTGTATGTGGGAAAGGGGCGGGGTATGGGTGTTGTTCAGAATTATGAAACTGCTTGTATAAAGTCAAAGACAAGACAAAGACAAAGGTTTATTTCTTTGTAAAGGTTACAATGTGTAATTACAATTTTAGTTTGCTAAGTACAAAGAAAGTCGCTGACATGCTGGGGCATCTCGGGCAGACTAATACTAATATCTACATATTACAGGTCTGCCATCACAAATCCGGCATCATTGGGACCTGAAGTGTGCTGGATTACTGAGTTTGCCAGATTACAGAGTGGTTAGGTTAGAATACACTTAATAAAATTAACCGGCTTGACTCGCACAAGAAAGTTCATTGAACATCGGCAAAAATCGAACATTTCTGCTACTTTGAGCTCAATTTCAAGGTACTTTTCATCGTGAAACCAATCAAAATCATATCTATTTCTGTAATATATCTTCCATTCTATCAAATGAGACTGAGACCAAAAAAACGAGAATACAACCATTAAAACCATATGAAAATATACCGCAATTTATTTATTTATTAATTTGAACATGATACAGAGAAGTACAAGGAATACAATTTTTAAAGTGCAGCATGCCAAAGCCCCTTGTATGCAGAGCATTATGGGCTGGCTTAAAATTAACTTAAGATTAACTAAGCAATAATATATTGTGGTACAAAAATTATTGTAAAACAGATAACAATTTTGTACAAATGAGTATTACAAAGACAGGTCATATGGTTATTTACTGTGTTGCTGTGTAATCAGTAGAATGGAGTATTCTGAAGTTAAATAGTAACAAAGTTTGATTGGGTCACAGGTTGACATTTATGAGATACAATTTATGAGATACAATTATTCAGTATTTATTTAGTTGTGGGCGAGTAGGTGATTTTTGAGAAGAGACTTGAATTTATAAACAGAGAGTGTTTCTTTTATATTCACAGGTAATGAATTCCAGATTTTAGGGCCTTTTATGTGCATTGAGTTTTTGCATAGCGTGAGATGGACACGAGGAACATTAAAGAGTGATCTGTGCCTTGTATTATGGTCATGTGTTCTGTTGAGGTTGGTAAGGAGATGTTTGAGGGGAGGGTTTATGTCAGAGTTAAGTGTTCTATGTATGTAGTAGGTTTGTAGATGAATGGTTCAGAGAACCGACATGTTGATAAATTAGACACATGTGCAACTCTTGGGTATCTTTATTGAGGAAACGTTTCGCCACACAGTGGCTTCATCAGTCCATACGTAGGAGAAACTTGAAGAAAAGGAGGAGGATGAGGTAATCAGTCCCTCAACCTTGAGTCGATGTGGTCAGTCCATCAATCTTGAATAGAATACGGCATACGTGCGGAGAAGGAGCTTATAAACCGTTGGTAGGAGAGGTGCAGCAGTCATAGGTGGTGTAACATTTGTTCAATGTGGAAGTAGGTCATGCCACTGTGTGGCGAAACGTTTCCTCAATAAAGATACCCAAGAGTTGCACATGTGTCTAATTTATCAACATGTCGGTTCTCTGAACCATTTATCTACAAACCTGTCAGACACTGCAACTTCTTGGGATCTTAATACTTGGGATTTCTTCGCTTGCCTAATTCTTGGGCACGACCTACTTCCACATTGAATAAATGTGACACCACCTATGACTGCTGCACCTCTCCTACCAACGGTTTATAAGCTCCTTCTCCGCACGTATGCTGTATTCTATTCAAGATTGATGGACTGACCACATCGACTCAAGGTTGAGGGACTGATTACCTCATTCTCCTCCTGTTCTTCAAGATTCTCCTTTGTATGGACTGATGAAGCCACTGTGTGGCGAAACGTTTCCTCAATAAAGATACCCAAGAGTTGCACATGTGTCTAATTTATCAGTATGTAGTAGGTGCAGTAATAAGTATGGATGTTTTGTATTATGAGTAGGTTTAGAGTTTTGAATATTGGTAGAGTGTGCTGTCTGTAGTGGGAATTTGTTATCATTCTGACTGCAGCAATGAGGCAGCTAATGGCTGAGAAGTGAGCTCCCTTATTTATCATCCATTTTTTTTTTCATTTTTGGTGTATGTTAAGAAGCATCTTTCCATCATACATTACCCAAGTTTCAATAAGATAACCCAACAAATAAGAGAAAAAAATATTTACCTTAAATCATATATGGCAAGCCCAAGCCAGGTACTGGAAATAAGTCACTTTGTCTGACTTATTTGGGTTATCCTAGGTTCTCTATACATACACTGCTATGTATGATAATCTGTGTAACTGTATTTGTGTATACCTGAATAAACTTACTTATTTACTTACTTCTATTCTGTCGACTGAGTACAAGAAACCGCCCATTCACCTATTTCAACTATGGTGGACCCCCGGATTAAGACATCATTGGATTAAGTAATAATCAGATTGAGTAATGTTTTTGCGTCAAAATATTGTCTCGGTTAATGACACTGAACTCGGTTAAAGTCATTCGTCCCAAACATGTCCACGTGCTGCTCACAGAGTGGGGACACTACATGTACAGCCAGTGTGCTATTGTTTACCAGCCAGTGAGGACAATTCCACAGGTACCTGCTATACATTTTGTATTATTCCATTGATTTTAGTGCTTGTAACTGCTAAATAAGCCACCCTGGGCCCAAAGAAAGCTTCTAGTGCCAGCCCTTTGGTAAAGAGGGTGAGAAACACTGTAGAATTCAAGAAAAAGTTTGTAGAAAGATATGAAAGTGGTGGTGGTAGAGGGTGGTAGTGGGTGGTAGTGATGGTGGTGCACCAGCCAGGGTACTTCCCCACATACCAGCCAGGGTACTTCCCCACATACCAGCCAGGATATTTCCCCACACCAGCCAGGGTACTTCTCCACACACCAGCCAGGGCACTTCCCTACACACCAGCCATGGTACTTCCCTACACATCAGCCAGGGTACTTCCTCACACACCAGCCAGGGTACTTCCCCACATACCAGCCAGGGTACTTCCCCACATACCAGCCAGGGTACTTCCCTACACACCAGGCAGGGTACTTCCCTACTCACCAGCCAGGGTACTTACACACCAGCCAGGGTACTTCCTTACTCACCAGCCAGGGTACATCCCCACACACCAGCCAGGGTACTTCCCTACACACTAGCCAGGGTACTTCCTCACACACCAACCAGGGTACTTCCCCCACATACCAGCCAGGGCACTTCCCCACATACCAGCCAGGGTACAGTCGACCCTCAACTAACGGTGGCACACTGACTTCAAGAGTCAGTGTGCCATTATTTACAAGCTGTTGCGGTCGGTTTCCACATGTGCCTCCCATATATTTTGGATAATTCCACTACTTCTAATGCTTGTAACCTCTACATAAGCCACCAGGGGTCCCAAGAAAGCTTCTAGTGTCAAGCCTGTGTTAAAAAGGGTGAGAATTATGATGGAAATGAAGTCCTTCTGGAAGGGGATACTCCTTCCAAGCAATAGACAGTTCTGAATTTCCCCTGCTGTTGGCAGATCACTCATCAACAACTCCACAATAAAGGTAAGTGGCATTTAATTATTGTTTATTTTACATGTCCCATTCCTTTCCGTATAAGGAAATGCATATTTCATGTATTTTTTTTTTTTCAGACTTTAAGGTGTCATGAACGGATTAATTCTATTTCCATTATTTCTTATGGGGAAAATTAACTCGACCAACAGCAAGCCCTCTGGAATGGATTAATGCCATTGATTGAGGGTTCACTGTACTTCCCCACATACCAGCCAGGGTACTTCCCCACACACCAGCCAGGGTACTTCCCCACAAAAATGATTTTATTTAAGTGGGACTTGCACATGAGTGAATAGAATTATCAAAGAATATTACTTGGGAAGCATTGGAAATTGAGTTGGGCAAATAGGATTCTATTAGTAGGATGGTTTGTGAAAGATCTGCCTGGTATGGGCCAACAGGCCTGCTGCAGTGTTCCTGCTTTCTTAGGTGCAACATTTAAGGATGAACATCACCTTGACACAGCTGTTGCAGGCCGTGCTCGCAACATCTACAATGACAGTGTTGTGTCCCATTTTAGGGAAATCTTAAAGAGATGTCAGAAACAGAGCTCTCTGGACAGATATTTAGTGCCACAGGTGTGTAGTGACTTTCAAACTGGTCCTAGTGGCATTAAAAAATAAAGATGGGAAGTAACCCCAGAAAAGGATTTGGTACCTGAAGTCTTTATGGAAGGGAATTCCCGTTCCAAACAATAGTACACCTCCATCCTCTCCCCTCCTCCCATCTCATCATTCATCAATAAGTCTTCAATCTAGGTAAGTATCATTATAGTAATGTTTTACTCTGCATGTCTCGTTGTTTTCTGTTTAGGGAAATGTTTATTTCATGTAAAAAATTATTTTGTTTAATACTTTTGGGTGTCTGGAACGGACTAATTGGATTTCTGTTATTTCTTATGTGGAAAATTAACTCGGATTAAGTCAGATTCGGTATAAGATACTCTCTGTGGAATGGATTAATTACATTATCTGGGGGTCCACTGCACCCAATAAAGTGACCAGAAATTGGCAATTTGGCGAATTTCACACGAATTTCAACAGATTTCAATTTCAAAATAGGGTCTAGAATAAACAATGCAGACATTCCTGGCACTAAAATAGCATTTTTCTCTGTTTATTAGTCATGGCTCTAGGCCTCTCTTATATTACTCTTGGTTACCATCTGGAATTTTTATTCAAACAAAAAGTAGAAGATTTACTGTTATGCAGACTACTGCATTATTGCAATAATTGTATAAATAATGTCAGCCCATTCTTGACTGCATATTGGAATTTGGACTTGCAGGTGGACAGGTATTGAACATAGCTAAAAAATAGAACATTTCCTCTACTTTGAGTTCAATCACTGTTTCTAATACAATTAAACAAAACAAAGGCAGCTTCACCATCTCTGAAGTCTTAGCAAGAATCCTCCTGAAAACAGTAAACCCTGCCATCACATAGTCTCTCCTGTTAATACTGCACAAAGCACATTACAGAGAGTGAACATTGAAACAGGCCTTCTCTATCCAGTCTCCAATAGAAATATTTGTCTAACATATTTTTATGTTACCCAAGTAATAGCTTTTATATCCTTTTACTCATGTGCGAGTTAATTGTTCTACCATATTGTATTACTACTACTACAACTTATACAGTGGACCCCCGGTTAACGATATTTTTTCACTCCAGAAGCATGTTCAGGTGCCAGTACTGACCGAATTTGTTCCCATAAGGAATATTGTGAAGTAGATTAGTCCATTTCAGACCCCCAAACATACACGTACAAACGCACTTACATAAATACACTTACATAATTGGTCGCATTCGGAGGTGATCGTTATGCGGGGGTCCACTGTATCACTACTACTACTACTACCACTAGTATTGCACCTCACTCTGAGCCTATATATTCCCTCTGTGTCCATATACTGTTTGTAACTGCTTGACAAAGCTCCTGGAGAGTGAAACGTTGCCACAATAAAATGTCACATTACGTAGTTGCACTTTTGTCCTTTTACTTTACATATTGTCGGTAATTCTACCAACATTATTACAATTTCAAGGTACTTTTCATTGTGAAAGTAATCAAAATCATATCTATTTCTGTAATATATCTTCCATTCTATCAAATAAGACCAAAAAAACGAGAATACAACCATAAAAACCATACGAAAATATACTGCTATGAGGCCGCTAATAACTGAGAAGTGAACTCTGTTATTTATGGGCCGATTTCTTTCATTTTTGGTGTACATTAAGAAGCATATTTCCATCATGCATTGCCCAAGTTTCAATAAGATAGTCCAACAAACAACTGAGAGAAAATATTATTATAATATAATAATAATAATAATAATAATATAATAATAATAATTTATTTACTGCAAGTACATGTACAGTAGGGCCCTGCTTTATGGTGTTTAGCTTTATGGCATTCCACTAATATGGTCATTTCAAATTATGACCAAAACTTTATACGGCTCCCTCCACCTGACTTTCTGATATGGTCACCACACCCCACCCGATTTGTTTACATTCTCCGTGAGCTCCGTAAGCACTACGTATCTCCATTATGTCTGGAAACTCCAAAATTTCAAGTGTTTTTAAACGTTGTTTCATATTTTATATTTTTCTTTCTTTCAACAAACCGGCCGCATCCCACCGAGGCAGGGTGGCCCAAATCATTGATTTTACTTAATTTGATTCAATTATATTATACAGTGGACCCCCGTCATACGATAGCATCGCGTTACGTAAAATTCGGCATATGACACATTTTAAAGCAAAAATTTTGCCTCGCCTCATGTTAAAAAACTCGCCTCACGCGATTTGTCTGGGACGTGTCCCACGTATGGTCTTAGCGCCAGTTATTTATTTTATTTATTTATTTATTTTATGTCTTTGCAAACAGTACATTGAGATTTTGTATTTACAATAGTGGGTTGCAATGCAAAGAGAGCCTCTCTTATGCCCAGGCATTATGGGCCAACTTAACATTATTGGCTTACAGTCTACTTAACACTAAGGAGTTTATCGTAATTGACAGTAGGATAGTAATTATTTCATAGTTGTACAGTAGAATATTAATTATAAATTAATCAAAATTTGTATAATACAAAGATATATTTATATTTGAAAATGCTTTTTGTGAAAAACAGTGATTCAGTTGTGTTCCTGTCAACAAAGAATAAAAGGTTCAAAGTGATTGTTTCAGTTATGATGTGGAAGTACATAGGTGAGTAGTGTGTACTGAGTATTTAACATTTAGTCTAGGGTGATTAGGTGGCTTTTGAGAAGAGTCTTAAATTGATTTTCAGACTGGGTTTCTTTAATATCTTCTGGTAATGAATTCCATATTTTGGGGCCCTTTATGTTTACCTGGAGATTACCTGGAGAGAGTTCCGGGGGTCAACGCCCCCGCGGCCCGGTCTGAGACCAGGCCTCCATAGAGTTTTTACACAGTGTGATATGGACACGAGGTAAATCAAAAAGAGATCTGTGTCTTGTGTTGTGGTCATGTGTCCTGTTTAGGTTGGTGAGGAGAAGTTTGAGTGGAGGGTTTAAATTTGTGTGTATTGTTCTGTGTATGTAGTAGGCACATGAATAAGTATGGATGTTCTTAATGGTGAGCAGATTCAGACTTTTGAAAATTCGTGGAGTATGCTGGCGGGAGTGGGAATTTGTTATCATTCTTAATTCTGCCTTTTGCTGGGTTATTAGGGGTTTTAGGTGATTGGATGTTGTTGATCCCCATGCACAAATTCCATATGTAAGATAAGGGTATATGAGTGAATGGTACAGTGCCAGGAGAGCTGATTGTGGAACATAGTACCTTATCTTTGATAGTATGCCTACAGTCTTGAAGATTTTCTTGGTGATTTGTTGTATGTGTGTCTGGAACTTAAGGCTACTGTTAAGGTGGATACCTAGGAATTTTTCCTCTGTGAGTCTTGTGACTGATGATCCATTTAGCATTATGTTAATTGGATCATTTGCAGCTTTGTTTCCAAACTGAA
This sequence comes from Cherax quadricarinatus, assembly GCF_026875155.1. Taxonomy (NCBI): domain Eukaryota; kingdom Metazoa; phylum Arthropoda; class Malacostraca; order Decapoda; family Parastacidae; genus Cherax; species Cherax quadricarinatus. The sequence continues at coordinate 25,944,556 of NC_069481.1, read as the reverse complement.
TGAAATAGGTTTTATCAATGTTCAGGGTAAGTTTGTTAGTCATCATCCAGGCAGATATTTTCTGTAATTCAGCATTGACTGTGTTTGCTAGTATGACTGTGTTTGGGTGGGAAAAGACATATGTATTGTCATCTGCAAATAATATGGGTTTGAGTAGCTGTAATGCATTCGGTAGATCATTGATGTAGATGAGAAAGAGGAGTGGTCCAAGGACACTTTCTTGTGGGACTCCTACTGTGATTGGTTGGGTGGAAGAGTTTGCATTATTTGCATACAAATATTGAGTTCTGTTACTAAGGTATGATTTTTAGGTAGTTGAGGGAGAGGCCTCTGATACCATAGTGCATTAATTTGGAGTACAGCAGTTCATGGTCGACTGTATCAAAAGCTTTACATAAATCAGTGAAAATGCCCAGTGGGACTTCTTTCTTTTCAAGTGTGGTATATATTAGTTCTAGCATGTGTATGATAGCATCATTTGTACTTTTATTATTCCTGAATCCAAACTGACAAGGGTTTAATATGTTGTGTGAAACGAGGTAGGAATAGATCCGTCTATGAATTAATTTTTCGAAGATTTTAGAGAGCAGTGGTAAGTTAGATATTGGTCTATAGTTATTCAAATCAGCTTGGTCACCTCCTTTATGGATCGGAGTGACCCGCGCTATTTTGAGGATTGTTGGGAAGGTAGATGATTCGATGGATTTGTTAAAGAGCGTTGCAATAATTGGTGACAATACTTGAGAAGCTTTTTTGTACATAAAAGCAGGCAAGTTGTTTATGTCTCCTGCCTTGTTTTTAAGGGTGTTTATGATGAGCATAACTTCAATGGGGTTGATTGGAGCTAGGAATAGCGTATTTGGGTAGGTACCTCTGAGGTAGTCTGATGGACGGGTGCTTGTGCTTGGTATTTTGTTTGCTATATTTTTTCCTATGGTGGAGAAGAAAACATTAAGTCTGTTCGCTGTTTCGGTTGGAGTGAGTAGGGGGTCATCTGATTTTGTTAGTTTGATTGTTTTGTTTTTGGATAACTTTTTAGTTCCAAGAATTTCAGATAGAGTTTTCCAGATTTTTTTCATATCATCTTTGATGTTATGTAATTTATTTTCATGATACAATTTTTTTGACCTTCTTATCAGGCTGGTAAGTCCTGACGAGTAACTTCTCGACTGTTCTCTAGTTATTTGACCCATTCTGTACTGTTTTTCATATTTGTGCTTTGTGTTAATGGATTTGAGGATGCTTGGTGTTAGCCAGGGATTATTCAGTCTCTTTGCTGTGATCTGTTTAGTTTTTCTGGGGCAATGTCTGTTGTAGAGGCATTGGGCTTTTTTTAGAAAATTATTTATACATTCATTCATATCTGTATGTTTCGAGCTCATTTTGCCAATCGATGTTATTCATAGCTGCTATAAAGTTGTTAACTGTTCATAAGCCAGCCAGTGCGGTCGCATCTACTCATACATTTGGTACATTTCGCATTATCTCAGTGTTTTTAGTGCTTGTAACTACAAAATAAGTCACCATGGACCCCAAGAAAGCTTCTAGTGCCATCCCTGTGGTAAAAAGGGTGAGAATTAGTATGGAATTGAAAAAAGAGATTAAAGAAATGTGTGCAAAGTGGCTTGAAGTGCAAACCTTTATGAATGAAAATCACCCTCACACAGCTATTGCAAGCCGTGCTGGTGACTATTACAATGACAATGTTGTGAACCACTTTAGACAAATCATAAAGGAACGAGAGGTACAGAGCTCTATGGACAGATATGTTGTGCAACAAAGGTCCAGTGACTCTCAAGCTGGTCGTAGTGGCATTAAAAGAAGAAGGGAAGTAACCCCAGAAAAGGACTTGATACCTGAAGTCCTACTGGAAGGGGATTCCCCTTCTAAACAATAAGTTTGACTCTCTCCCCTCCTCCCATCCCATCAATCATCACCAGGTCTTCATTAAAGGTAAGTGTCATGTATTCTATTGTTAGTAGAGTACTACTAACTGTGCATGTCTTCTTCAGTTTGTGTGCATTAAACTTAATATTTCATGTGGTAAAACTTTTTTTTTTTCATACTTTTGGGTGTCTTGCACGGATTAATTTGATTTCCATTATTTCTTATGGGGAAAATTAATTCGCCTTAACGATAATTTTGGCATACGATGAGCTCTCAGGAACGGATTAATATTGTATGCCTGGGGTCCACTGTACATTGTTATGCTACAAATTTGTACAACTTTAATGCTTCTTATTTGAAATACTCCTTTGTACTTCATGTTGTAATTTATTTACTGCAATTTTTACCACTGAATATATCATTGCTTAGTTAATCTTAAGTTAATTTTAAGCCTGCCCATAATGCTCTGCATACAAGGGGCTTTTGGCATGTACACCCAATCACTATATTATTTTTTTGTACAACTATGTATCATGCCCAAATAAAAAATAAGTAAACAAATAAATAAATACTGTATAGAAAGCCTCTTATTATGCTCAGCATTTCGGTCAAATTAGGTCAGTGTCCTAGGATGCAACCCACACCAGTCGACTAGCACCCAGGTACCCATTTTACTGATGGGAACATAGACAACAGGTGTAAAGAAACACGCCCAACGTTTCTACTCTGGCTGGGAATCGAACCCAGGCCCTTGCCGTGTGAAGTGAGAGCGTTAGCCACCAAAGCCCCATTGTACACAGTGTAACTTCTACACAAACTAGATGTGTTTGCCTGGCTTTTTTTTACAAAACTCATGTACGCTCGGTTTGTTTACATAACTCCATGAGTGTCCTCTCTCATGTACTCATTCTCTCTCTCTCATTTATTCGTTTTATCTAATTTACTCACCTCTGACCCTACATTAAGACTACAAATATTTTAAGGTAAGTATTGAGTGAACTGTATGTACATTTTATCACTCTGGGATGCTTAACCCTTTGACTGTCGCAACCCCAAATCCCGAGGTGTCTCTGGTGTCGCAAAATTCCCCCCCCCCCCCCCCACACACAAAAAAAAAATTATTTTTTCTTTTGAAATGATAGAGAATCTTTTCCCAATTGTAATGACACCAAAAGAACGAAATTTGATAGAAAACTGACAGAATTACGCTCTAGTGAAGTTAGCGACCTCGGCAATATTTACGCATCTGCGATTTTGCCCAATTTGAGCCCTATTTTCGGCTAATTTCAGTGTCCCAGTCGACCAAACTCATAGCTATTTCTTAAGAACTCCATTTTTTCTATCGATTGAGTACAAGAAACTGCCCATTTACTGATTTCAACTACCCAATAATGTGGTCAGAAATTTGCAATTTGGCCAATTTCATGAAGATTAAAAAATATGACAATTTCAAAATAGGGTCCAGAATGAACAATGCAGACATTCCTGGCTCTAAAATAACATTTTGTTTGTTCATCAGTCACATCTCCAGGCTCCTCTGATATTATTCTTGCTTTCTATTTTGAATTTTTATTCAAACAAAAAATAGAAGATTTTCTGTTAGGCAGACTACTGCAATATTGTAATAATTGCATAAATAATGTCAACCCATTCATGACTGCATATTAGAATGGCTACTTGGACATTTATTGGAAAATGACATTATTTGTTTACTTTTGAACATCGGCAAAAATCAAACATTTCCCCTAATTTGAGCTCCTTTTCAAGGTTCTTTTCATAGTAAAAACCAATCAAAATCACCTCTATTTCTATAATATGTCTTCCATTCTATCAAATGAGACCTAGAAAACGAGATTACAACCATAAATACTATACGAAAATAGACCACATTAATAAAACGGTTGGAGTTTTTTTTTCATTATGCACTGCGTGCTGCAGGATTTTTTTTTATATGGTGCACACTGACCACACAGACTCATTCTCTCACATGTGGACCTACCAACTTTTTCCTGCTTGATTTGAAGCTGCTAGAATTTATGAGTATATATACGTCAGATATGGTGGCTCGTAAGATGTATATGTTCGACCAAAACAGTCAAAGGGTTAAATGTCATAGAATATTATGTGTGGGTGGGTTTGCCTGGTATGGTAGCTTGGCTGACTGCTGTACATGCTACACTTGATTTCTTACAATACTATTCATCTCACCCTAGATTAAGACTACAAATATTTAAAGGTAAGTAATGAGTGTACTATATGTTTATTTTGCTTTTTTATTGTTTTTAATACCTAGTTCTATAGCTAACTTAATATATGTTAGTGTAAACTTGTTATCTAGTATTTATATTCGTTTATAAGGGGAAAAAAGGGTATTCCACTTTATGGCGATTTCTGCTTTGTGGCAGTATCCTGGAACCTAACCTGCCATATAAGTGGGGCCCTACTGTACATGGTGTACAGGCCTAGCTGACATCAGTGACATACTATTATATAGAAAAGCCTTTGTTAAGTTAAGCATTTCAGACAAATTAGGTCAGTGTCCCAGTGTAAGACCCACACCAGTCCACTAACACCCAGGTACCCATTTACTGATGGGTGGACATAGACAACAGGTGTAAAGAAACACACCTAATGATTCTACCCTGGCTTGGAATTGAATATTTACCAAAAATCATATATGGCTAGGCCAAGCCAGGTACTAGAAAAAAGCCACTTAGACTTCTTTGAGTTATCCTAGGTTCTCTACACATACGCTGCAATGTGTGATAATCTATGTAGAGAAAATAGCTGTTTTGTTTCAGTTTTATGGTGCAGTATGAGTTTATATCACAATTAGCCATGTGCAATACTCTGTTTTCTCTAATATAAGACCCCAAGACAGGGATAGGAGAATGGTACTTGTTTCCCATGTCCTCTTCATACCTTCGTCGAATTGCATGGTATAATACCAAATATTATTCATTCTGGAATATTTAACATGTTTTTATGTTATTTATATTGTTTATTGCATCATATTAGATGAATTGTGATAGGCAAATAAGCCATAGTGTTGACATTATTGTAATAGTAAAGCATATTCCCCTGCATCATGAGACTAAGTTCATAGCAACCGACAGCGGCTTCAAAGCCACCTAATGGATAATGTACTGTGTAGGTGCTTTACACAATGAGAAGCATTTCTTTTATTCATTGGAACCATGGCTAGGACTAAAAACAAACAGGTTATAACAATAAATGGAGAAAAAGAAATTGGTATTACTTATGCAGCAAGGAGCATCACCTAACAGTACCAGCAGGTTAGTGTGGCAACCCTGGAAATTTGATATTATGCAAGCCGAATTTAGTGCCGAATAACTGATGGAAACAGATGTCTGATTGTCGGATTTGTGATGGCAGACCTGTAACTACTTAAAACTAGACAAGAAATAGTACATAGTGACTACTTAAAACTAGACAAGAAATACAGTGGATCCTTGACCAACGATGGCATCATCTAATGATGAAATAGCCTAACGATGCGTTTGAACATAAAAATTTTGGTCTGACCAACAATTAAAAACTCAACTAACAACATTCGTTCTGAACACATCCACGTGTCTGTCTGGCCTGAGTGTGCCTCAGCTGCCCTGCCTTCAGTTAGTGTGCCAGTGTTTACAAGCCAGTGCGGTTGCTTCCACGCATACATTCGGCACATTTTGTATTCACAAACATTATGAGTAACTGCTTGTTGCTACCAACAATAACAAAACCTACAAGAATTACAGGGACTAGTGTTTCCCTACTAGACCACATCTGGACCAACATCATATCCCCTTTAAAATAAGGCATAATCACAGATAATACCACAGACCACTATCCTACCTTCTTCATAACTAATCTAGGCAAATTACCCCAAGACACTACTAAAGTCACTTTCAGACTTCACAATGAGGCAGCCATTAATAACTTCACAACAGCAGTGACAAACATTGACTGGCACACTGAGCTAAAAATCTATACAGATATTGACGAAAATATTAATAATTTTCTAAAAAAGACCCAATACTTCTATAACAAGCACTGCCCTAAAAAAACTAAACAGATGACAGCTAAGAGACTGAACAATCCCTGGCTAATGCCCAGCATCCTCAAATCCATAAATACAAAGCACCTATATGAAAAACAGTACAGAATGGGTCACATAACCAGAGACCAAACCAAACGTTACTCGTCAACCCTAACCAACCTGATAAGAAGGGCTAAAATATTGTATTATGAGAACAGATTATCCAACTTAAAAGGTGATATAAAAAAGACCTGGAAAACCCTATCAGAAATTCTAGGAACAAAAAAGATATCATGAAACAGTGCAATTGAACTAACAAAACCTGATGAACTCCAACTCCCACCAACTGAAACAGCAAACAGACTCGATGATTTCCTCTCCACCATAGGAAAAAATCTTGCCAATAAAATCCCAAGCTCAAATACCCCACTCAATGACTACCTCATTGGCAACTACCCGAACACACTGTTCCTAGCTCCGACTAACCCAACAGAAGCCTCCCTTATTATCAACACACTAAAAAACAAGACAGGAGATTTAAATACCTTACCACCCTTTATATGCAAAAAAGTGTCGCAAGTGCTGTCACCAATCATTGCAACACTCTTTAACAAATCCATCGAATCCTCTACCTTCCCTACAGTTCTCAAAATAGCGAGAGTCACCCCGATCCATAAAGGAGGAGACCAAACAGACTTGAATAACTATAGGCAAATATCCAACTTACACCCTCTCTCTAAAATCTTTGAAAAATTTATTCACAAGCGAATCTATTCCTATCTCATCTCCCACAACATACTCAGCCCCTGTCATTTTGGGTTCAGGCCTAATAAAAATATGAATGATGCTATTATACATATGCTAGAACAGATATACACTGCACTCAAGAAAAAAGAAGTCCCACTGGGAATCTTCACTGACTTACGTAAAGCTTTTGATACAGTTGACCACGACTTGCTCCACATAAAATTGTCGCATTATGGTATAAGAGAGCACTCCCTCAGCTACCTAAAGTCATACCTCAGCAACAGAAGCCAATATGTGTACACAAATGGAGCAAACTCTTCCGCACAGCCAATTACAGTTGGCGTCCCACAGGGAAGTGTCCTTGGCCCTCTTCTCTTTCTCGTTTATGTAAATGACCTACCAAATGCATCGCAACTACTCAAACCCACACTATTTGCAAATGACACTACATGTGTCTTGTCTCACCCGAGCCCAGTCATGCTAGCCAATACGTACTGTGAATACCGAATTACAGAAAATATCTACCTGTATAAGGACTAACAAACTTACTCTCAACATTGACAAAACCTACTTCATTCAGTTTGGTAACAGAGCTACAGATGTCCCTCTTAACATAATGATAAATGGATCACCTATCACAAAGCTCACAGAGGGAAAATTCTTAGGAATCCACCTTGATAATAGACTCAAATTTCAAACACATATACAACAAATTTCCAAGAAAATTTCCAAGACCGTAGGCATACTATCGAAGATACGGTACTATGTTCCACAGTCAGCCCTCCTGGCCCTATATCACTCACTTATTTACCCCTATCTCACCTATGGAATTTGTGCATGGGGCTCAACAACAATAAACCATCTCAGACCATTAATTACCCAGCAATAGGCTGCAGTCAGAATGATAACAAATTCCCACTACAGGCAGCATACTCCCCCAATATTCAAAATTCTAAACCTACTCACCATACAAAACATCCATACTTATTATTGTACCTGCTATATACATAGAACACTTATCTCGGATATAAACTCTCCCCTCAAACGTCTCCTTACCAACCTCAATAGAACACAGGACCATAACACAAGGCACAGATCACTCTTTGATATTCCTTGTGTCCATCTCACACTATGCAAAAACCTCAATGCACATAAAAGGCCCAAAAAATCTGGAATTCATTACCTGTGAATATAAAAGATACACCGTCTGTTTTAAATTTAAGTCTCTTCTTAAAAATCACTTACTCACCCACAACTAAATAATACTGAATAATTGTGTCTCATAAATGTTTAACCTGTGACCCAATCTAACTTTTTTATTTTTAATTACATTACCTAACAAAATACTCCATTCTTCTGAATGCACTGCAACACAGTAAATGACCATATGACCTGTTTTTTAAATGCTCATTTGTGCTTAATTGTTAACTGTTTACAACAATGTTTACCATTGAATATATCATTGCTTAGTTAATCTTAAGTTAATTTTAAGCCTGCCCATAATGCTCTGCATACAAGGGGCTTTGGCATGTTGAACTTAACCACTGTATTTCCTTGTACTTCTATGTATCATGTTCAAATAAATAAATAAATATTCCAGTGTTTTTAGTGCTTGTAACTGCTAATTAAACCACCATGGGCCCAAAGAAAGCTTCTAGTGCCTACCCTTTGGTAAAAAGGGTGAGAATTACACTCGAAATGAAGGAGACAATTACAAAATGTGAAAGTGGAGTGCATGCCTCTGAGCTGGCCAGGTTGAATAACAAACCCCAATCAACCACCGCTACTATCTTTGCCAACAGAAAGGCAATCAAGGAAGCTGTTGTTGCGAAAGGTGCAAGTATGCTTTTGAAACAGAGATCGCAAATACTCGAAGATGTTGAGAGACTGTTGTTGTTGTGGATAAATGAAAAACAAATATCAGGAGATAGTATTACTCAATCAATAATATGTGAAAAGGCAAGGCAGTTGCATGACGATTTAATTAAAAAAATGCCTGCAACTAGTGGTGATGTTATTGAATTTAAGACCAGCAAAGGTTGGTTTGAGAGATTTAAGAATCATAGTGGCACACACAGTGTGGTAAGGCATGGAGAGGCTGCCAATTCAGACAAAAAAGCAGCTGAAAAATATGTGCAGGAATTCAAGGAGTACATAGACACTGAAAAATTCAAACTCCAACAAGTGTTTTATTGTAACAAAACAGGCCTGTTTTGGAAGAAAATGCCAAACAGGACCTACATTACACAGGAGGAAAAAGCACTGCCACGACACAAGCCAGCGAAAGACAGGGTAACTCTCATGTTGTATAGTAATGCTAGTGGGGATTGCAAAGTGAAGCCTCTGCTTGTGTATCACTCTGAAACTCCCAGTGTTCAAGAAAAACAATGTCGTCAAGGCTAATTTGTGTGTGATGTGGAGGGCAAACAGTAAGGCATGGGTCACTAGGAACATTTTCTACGATTGATTTTATCATGTGTTTGGCCCCACTGTGGCAAATTACCTCCTAGAAAATAAATTGGACCTCAAGTGCCTCCTGGTTTTAGACAGTGCTCCTGCTTATCCTTCAGAGTTGCCAGAGCAAGTTTTGGGAACTTGAGTTTTATCAAAGTCAAGCTCTTGCCTCCTAATACCACTCCTCTCCTCCAGCCCATGGACCAGCAGGTCATTTCAAATTTCAAAAAACTGTACACCAAAGCAGTGTTTCAAAAGTGCTTTGAAGTGACCTCAGACATTCAGTTGACCCTTAGAGACTTTTGGAAAGATCACTTTAATATCTTCAGTTGCATAAACCTTATAGGTAAGGCTTGGGAGGGAGTGACTAACGGGACCTTGAACTCTGCTTGGAGGAAATTGCGGCCACAATGTGTACAAGAGAGAGATTTTGAAGGGTTTGGGGCTAACCCTGAGAAGCCTATGCCAGTTGTGGAATCTATTATGGCATTGGGGAAGTCCTTGGGGTTGGATGTTAGTGGAAGGATTTGGAAGAGTTGGTGGAGGACGAAGATGAAGAACTAACCACTGATGAGCTGTAAGACCATCTGCAATAGCAAGAGGTCACATCTGAGGAAATTGCTTCAAGAGGAGGGAAGAGAAATGGAGGAAGTTGCTTTCTTCAACGATTAAGGAAATTTGTACAATGTGGGCAAAGGTGCAAATCTTTATGGATGAAAATTACCCTGACACGGCTATTGCAAGCCGTGCTGGTGACTTTTACAATGACAATGTTTTGGCCCATTTTTGGAAAATCTTAAAGTAACACGAGGTACAGAGCTCTATGGACTGATTTTTGTGCAATAGAGGTCCAATGACTCAAGTTGTTCCCAGTGGCATTAAAAAAAGAAGGGAAGTAACCCCAGAAAAGGACTTGGTACCTAAAGTCCTTATGGAAGGGGATTCCCTTTCCAAACAATAATACACCTCCATCTCCCCTCCTCCCATCTCGTCACTCATCACTACATCTTCCATAAAGGTATGTGTCACTTATTCTTCATTTAATACAGTTTTTATTTTGCATGTATCCTTGTTTTTCTGTGTAGGAAAATTGCATATTTCATGTGAATTTTTTTTTTCATACTTTTGGGAGTCTGGGACAGATTATTTGAATTTCCATTATTTCTTATGGGAAAAATTAGTATGCCTGACGATAAATTCAGCTAAGGACAAGCTCTCTGGAACAGATTAATACCGTTGGTCAAGGGTCCACTGTAATGGTTAACTGTATTACAATCTTATTTAATCCTAATACTAATGTGAGGTAGTCAAGGTGGAGGTTTATAAGTATGTATAAGAATCTTGAGGTTGCAGTTAATAAAAACAATATTAAAAATAATGGTTCAGGCTGTAATATTTCATGGATTGGCAGAAGTTAAAAGCCTAGAGGTCACATAATATAACTAATTAGCAGTTGTTTTGGTTGATTTGGTTAGTATTGAGAGATAAGATGATTTTTTAGCAAAGTCCTAAATTAATAAGTAATCAGGGGATCCTTTACCAGTTCCGGTAGCGAGTTCCAGATCTTCAGGCTCTTTATGTGCATAGCATTGTTGCATAGTGTGAGACTGACACAAGGGATGTTGAAGAGTGCCTTATGCCTTGTATTGGGACTGTGCATTCTGTTGTAACTGTCAAGGAGTAGTTTAAGTGGAGGGTTTATAGTGGAATTTAACCCCTTCAGGGTCCAAGGCCAAAATCTGAAGTGGTGCTCCAGTGTCCAAGAAATTAAAAAAAAAAAATTATATTTTCTTACAGAATTAAAGAGCATATTTTTGTGAAGGTAATAAGACAAAAAAAAATTTCTGATCAGTACTTACCGAAATACAGTGCTGAGAAATTTGTCCAAAATGAGCTGGTGGCGGCAACATCGACGATTTCCACATACGCGCATTACTTTATTTAGCAGTTTTTGTAGTTTTTTCTTTTCTTTTCCAATTTTTTGCTTTTCTTACTAACATTTGGGGCCTGAGAGACCAGTACTGTATGTAATGTATATATATAAACTCACTGTATTGAACACAATAACCGCACTAAAGTTATCATATTATTTTTTACCACTGTTGTTTATTACAATAAACATGCACAAATCTTGTATAATACTAATGTTCTATCATATATTTACATATTTACAATCACTGGACATGGTTTTAGAACTGCTGGAGCTTTTGGAACTCCTTGAAACAAGGCACCATGCACAGAGGCACCTTACATTCCTCACACATAAACCGAGTGTCTTTGCGTCTTTGTTGCTGTCGTTTTGTTTGTGCACAGACGATGCATCTCTTCTGAGCAAATTTCTTCTGAGTTGAAGGAAGCTGTATTATGAAATGATCACCTTCCCTCCTCAAACGCTTGGGTATATCCTGAGGAGTTCAAGGACCTTGTTATATAGCAGGTGTTGTTACCTGGTACTTCATTATGAGTTGTCTGACAACAGACAAACAAAATTTACCATACGGTGGTCTGTTGCCAGTCTTCATTTGGTACATATTATATGCATTGAGCATTGAAATATCCATGAGATGGAAGAAAAGTTTCATGTACCACTTGTAACTTTTACGAACGCAATCAACAAAACCAATCTGCATGTCACATTTGTCAACCAAGCGCATGTTTTGTGTATAATCAATCACTGTCACTGGTTTTCGAATACGTTCATTAGTCACTCGATCAACTTTGCCACTGTCTTGCATTTCATTACGGTGAATGGTTGTCAACAATGTGACATCTTGTTTGTTATGCCACCATAATGCCATGATGTCATTGGCAGTAAACACCTGCACGTCATCACCACGAGCACCTGCGTTGTGCCTGGGCATATGTTTATGATTAGAACGCACTGTGCCACACACATCTGTCTTGTTCACTCGCAAGAAATCACTGAGTAATGGGCTTGTGTACCAGTTATCGGTATATAATGTATGCCCCTTACCAAGATAAGGTGCCATCATGCTTCTCACTACATCACCTGAGATACCCAATAATATCTTGGTATCATTCAATGTTTTACTTCCCGTGTATACAACAATATCCAATACCAGGCCACTGTCACAGTCACAGAGTACAAACAGTTTTATACCAAAGCGTTTCCTCTTGCTCGGTATATACTGCTTGAATGACAGCCTACCTTTGAACAAAATCAAAGACTCGTCAATTACAAGATTCTTGAATGGATAAAAGTACATATATGCTGAACTTTTGTTTGAGATACATGAAAACATTTCTAATCTTGTATAACCTGTCACTTCTGTCAGGCCTGGTTTTGTCAGAGAAGTGCAACATATGTAACAGTGTCAGTGGAACACCTTCCATCTGAACAAAAAACTAATGGAAAATAAATAAATAAATAAACGACTAAGAAAAATAAGAATAATGACTTTTGAGGATTTTACTTAAAATTTAAATATAATGAAAAAAATGGCCTTTGGTTCTTGTAGTTGGGCAGGAGTAGGTAAGGCCCTGGACAGATCTTCTAATATTAATGATGATGTAGGTTATCCTGGGCGGATGGTGATAGTCCGATGTTTTGGAATCTCCTACCACTTGGATGGAGCACCACAAGTAGAACAGGTAAGGGCCAGTAGTAGTCCAATAATGTTAATAAGTCCCATTAACAAATGTCTTGCTCCTTTATCTGGCATCTATCCTGGATGACCACGCCAGGAACAGAGCTGGTAATAAGAAGAAATAAACTGGTTACCAATGGTCATGATAATATAACATTTAAGAATGGAAAAAAGAGTGATAAATGCCAAAATCATTACTTGTAACCAGCAAACAAAAGAAAGGAATAAACAGTAATACTCCTGGTGGATCACCCTACCTGATTAGGAGAAGAGTGGAGGTGAAGTGACTCTCCAAACTTCAACCCACACCAGGTAAGGTCAATACTACCAGGAGTAGAAATTTGAACAAATCAGACACCAAGAACTAGTTTCGCCCCAGCCCGCCAGAGGGGGGGGGGTGCACGACATAACTCGCTAATGGTTCCTGGTTGCCTAAACAACCTTAACCCCACTCACGCCTACTTTTCCCTCACAATACCCCATTCCAAAACTTATGGACGTAGTCAATAAGTCAATGAACAGAGGGAAAAGAACTACGTACAACCTGAAAAGTGGTTTTCAGAGCCGGAAATATATACGACTTTAAACTTATAGGGCTGAATAGCCAGAGCCCATCTCAAGAGTCTGCTATTTGACCCTTTAAAGTTCTCCAAGTACATCAGTGGGTTGTGATCTGTTTCAAGCACAAAGGGTTTTCCGTATAGGTAGTATTTGAATCTACTTATACCCCATACTAATGCGTAACATTCCTTCTCCACAGTGGAATATCTTTCTTCTCTGGGCAGAAGCTTCTTACTGGTGAAAGATACTGGGAAAGGAGTCTCCTCATAATATTGAAGCAGCACAGCCCCGAGTCCAGAATGGGAGGCATCTGTTCGGAGACAAAATATTTTATTAATATCGGGCAATTTTAGGACAGGGGGGTTGGAAAATATTCTTTTAATTTCTTTGAAGCTTTGGATGGCTTCTTCCGAACAACTAAGAGGTTCCTAGACACCCTTCTTCAAATAGTCTGTAAGAACTGAAGTCAAACTACTTAAATTTGGTACAAAACTTCTGTAGAAGTTTACAGATCCAAGGAAACTTCTTAATAACTTTTTGGTAGCAGGGAATTTACTTTCTAAAACGGCTTTAGTCTTATTAGGAAGAGGTGATAAATTGTTGTCAGAGATAATGAACCCGAGGTATTGCACCTTAGGATAGCCAAGAAAACGCTTCTGTGGTTTGACTGTAAGGCCATAAGTTCTTAGCCTTTTCAAAACGAGCGACAGTGTAGTTAGATGGTCTTCCCAGACATGTGTCATGATATAAATATTATCAAAATACACTGAGACATTCTTTAGATCAGAAAAAACTATTCTCATAAGCCTAATATACGTGGCACACGCGGTAACCAAGCCGAAAGGCATTGTACGATATTGCATTAGTCCTCTATGAGTAGGGAAAGCAGTGTATGGTTTAGAGTCTGGGTGTAATGGTACTTGATGGTATGCTTGTGAGATATCTAACTCCGAGAAGAATTTACAGTCATGGAATTTATACAAGTCATGATCGATCACTGGCATGGGTTCTGCATCCCATTTAGTGATAGTATTTAAATAACGAAAATCTTGTGCCAGTCTGTAAGAATTGTCGGGTTTCTTAACCATAACAACTGGTGAACAGAAAGCTGATTTCGAAGGTTCTATGATATTTAAGTTAAATAGTTTGTCAACCTCATTATCAAATGTTTTCCGTAAGTGAACGGGAACAGGGTAGATTTTCCGCCTTACTGGTTCATGGTCTGACAATTCAATCTTGTGTACAACAGTGGTAAGTCCAGGGATCTCTGTGAATACGTCAGAAAATGTATTTACTAAGGCACTTACTTGAGACTTTTGTTTATTTGATAGTTCGTTGTTGATGTTGACATCCGACTTCTTTGGTGAGGGATCATCCATTAAAATATCCAGTAGTTACTTCGATTCTGTAAGAGACTCGTCGTCTATAATACAAACTCTACACTCATATGAATCACCACTTGTAACCACGCTGTAAGAAGTAGTATCTTTGTCAAAGGAATTTACACAAAGATTAACTTCTCTACGATGGTACCGTTTCAAAATATTGACGTGATACATTCTTTCCTTACCCTTGACATCCAAGATATAATCTACCTTATTACAGACCTTCACTACTTTATATGGTCCACGCCAGGTAATTAGCAATTTGTTGGATTTGTCAGGTAGAAGAACTAAAACTTCATCACCAACATTAAACTTATGCTTGGAGCTTTTATGGTCAAAATAGGTCTTGTAAGTTTTCATAGACATCTCTAGGTTTTTACCGACCAAATCGGCGGTTTCTTCCAATCTTTCCCTCAGATCTAAAAGAAACTGATAGCTGTTTTGAACCTCAGGTTTAATATCTTTGGACCAAAGTTCATTCAAAATAGATAGTGGTCCACGAGCTTGTCTCCCATAAAGCAATTAAAAAGGGGAATAACCAAGGAAATCACTTGGAATCTCGCGCATTGTGAAAAGAGCACATGGTAGAAATCTATGCTAGTCCGTTGGTTTAAGAATACATAGTTTCTTTAATATTGACTTTAGGATGGCATGTTGTCGCTCCACTCTTCCGTTACACATTGGATGATAAGGTGTAGTAAAAAGAGGTTTAACACCCACAAGTTGATAAACCTGTTCCATTAATTCTGAAGTGAATTGTGCCCCTTGATCCGATAGAATTTCACGAGGTATACCTACACATGAAAAAATAGAAAATAAGGCTTCTGCGACTTCTATGGATGTAATGGATTTTAAAAGGGTACGGCCTCTGGGAAGCTGGACGCATAGTCAATCATAGTTAAAATATATTTATGACCTGATGAACGAGGAGTGATAGGACCAACTATATCTACTACAACCCTTGCAAAAGGGACTGAGAAAATTGGCATCTTTACCATATGAACTCTCCTAGTTCTACCCTTTTGTGTGGAAAGCTGACATACGTGACATGATCTACAGTACTTATAGATGTCGGAGGGCATACTAGGCCAGAAATATAGGTCCTTGATCTTATTATAGGTTTTCCTATGTGAAAAATGGCCAGAGGCTGGTAGGTCATGAGAAATCTTTAAAATAGTTTCCCGGCAATCCTGCGGAATGACTAACAGGCTTCGACCAACGTCATTGGTTTGTCTGCAGACACTATAGTCTTGTACAAAAGATCATGTTTGAACTCAAACTTGTAAGAAAATTTCTTTCTCTGTATCACATTGCCATTTAAAGCTAACTTCTGAGATTCCTCTAAGGAAGGACAAGTTTTTTGAAGACCCTCTAAATCTATATGAGACAGTTCAATTGGTTTTCCTTTGGAAAGAGTTAATGGGTGGATAGGTTTTACCTTAGACTGAGCTCTGGTAAGGACGTTAATCGTGTCCTGTTGTTGAAAAGATTGTGCCACACGCAGTTTTCCACTGGTGTCTGCGTTGTCCAGTTTTAGTGACTGACTTACTAAAGGTGTTACCAAAGTTTCGTAACTATCAGCTCTCTGATTTAAGATGTCCAACTTAATCTGTTCTGGAGCTATCTGTGAAGAAACAGAAGTATTAGGTTCCAACCCTTCATTGGAAACTCCAAATTCCAAACAGTCCTTTTCACATGGGAAAGTAGCCCCTTGTATGTTCCCAACCAAAACAGAACACGAGGTTATCGGGGTAACTATGGCATCTACCCATCCTGAGAACCATTTGCACCTTATGAAACATCTGACTGTTGGAAAAGAATCGCTTCTTCCTAAATAGTCAGTTAATTTAGTGGACTTATAACGTGAAGAATCTAGATTAGGGAAGAGCTTACTTGAGATAACAATACAGGAACATCCAGTGTCTCTAAGAATGGTTGACACATTCATACCATTGACTGTACCTTCACTAAAAGGTGCGTTTATGTTAGATTCAGTGAAACATTTACCGATATTTTCACCTTTTTCTTAGGACAGTGCTTAGGCACAACAGACTTATATCTGCTACACTCTTTAGGGTAGTTATTATGAGCACACGCATATATATCAGCAGCTTGTGCCATTTCCGCAGCCGTCTGAATGTTTCTTTCTTTAACCCTTTGACTGTCGCGGCCGTATATATACGTTTGCGAGGTACCGTGTTTGACGTATATATACTCATAAATTCTAGCGGCTTCAAATCAGGCAGGAGAAAGCTAGTAGGCCCACATGTGAGAGAATGGGTCTGTGTGGTCAGTGTGCACCATATAAAAAAAATCCTGGAGCACGCAGTGCATAATGAGAAAAAAAAAACTCCGACCGTTTTTTTTAATTAAAATGCCGACTTTGTGGTCTATTTTCGTATAGTATTTGTGGTTGTATTCTCGTTTTCTTGGTCTCATTTGATAGAATGGAAACTATATTATAGAAATGGAGGTGATTTTGATTAATTTTACTATAAAAAGAACCTGGAAATGGAGCACAAAGTACAGGAAATGTTTGATTTTTGCCGATGTTCAAAAGTGAACAAATGATGTCATTGTCCAATAAATGTCCAAATAGCCATTCTAATACGCAGTCATGAATGGGTTGATGTAATTTTTACAATTATTACAGTATTGCAGTAGTCTGCATAACAGTAAATCTTCTATTTTTTGTTTGAATAAAATTTCAAAATAAAAAGCAAGAGTAATAACACAGGGACCTGGAGACATGACTGATGAACAAAGAAAATGTTATTTTAGAGCCAGGAATGTCTGCATTGTTCATTCTGGACCTTATTTTGAAATTGTCGTATTTTTTAATTTTCGTGAAATTGGCCAAATTGCAAATTTCTGACCATGTTATTGGGTAGTTGAAATCGGTAAATGGGCAGTTTCTTGTACTCAATCGATAGAAAAAATAGAGTTCTGAAGAAATAGTTATGAGTTTGGTTGACTGGAATAACGGAATTAGCCGAAAATAGGGTTCAAAGTGGGCGAAATTGCCGATTTTTAAATATCGCCGAAGTCGCTAACTTCGCGAGAGCGTAATTCCGCCAGTTTTCCATCAAATTTCGTTTTTTTGGTGTCTTTACAATCGGGAAAAGATTCTCTATCATTTCATAAGAAAAAATAATTTTTTTTTTTTTCGAATATTTTGCGACACCAGAAGCAACTTCAGGATTTGGCCCTTCGACAGTCAAAGGGTTAATAAATATTCGTAAGTCAGAGTTTACAGAAGAAAGGAATTGATCTCTTACCATCAGGTCTCGTAAAGATTCGAAATCATGGTTGACCTCAGCACTATCAATCCACGAATCAAATAACCTGAAAAGTGTTAAGAATTGCATATAATTTTGATTTGGAGTTATTTTAATGTGTCTAAACTCCGACCTGTAATGATGAGTGGTTTTTTTGAAAGCCTGAAGTATAGCTTTCTTCAGCAGGCTATAACTAGAAATAACATCAGAGGGTAGGGTGGAATAGACATTTAATGCTGAACCTGACAGTAGTAAGCCAAGCCTAGTAGCCCAAGAATCTGATGGCCAGTCACAGAGAGTGGCAGTACTCTCGAATCGAGTAATATATGCTGCTATGTCATCTTGTTCTGAAAAAGGTGGTATCTGTGGCATCCTAATATTTGGTTCTTGGGAAGGGTATTCTAGTACCCCTTCATCTATTTTCTGCTTAGTTAGTTCTATCTTCTTGGCTTCTAATTCCAACCTTGATTGTTCTAACTCCCTCTGCTTAGCCTGTTCTTCAATTTCCTTCATTTTGAAGGCTACCTCTCTCGCCTGAACTCTTTCTTCTCTAGCTATCCTTTCCTGTTCTAGTTTATCCTCCCGAGCTAGTCTTTCCTGTTCCTTTTTCTCCTCTCGAGCTAGTCTTTTTTCTTCCCGAGCTAGTCTTTCCTGTTCCTTTTTCTCTTCAATAGCCATTTCCTTTCCAGCTTTCAACCAGAAATTTAAGAAATCCATCTTGTAAAAAGAAATATTACACACCAAACTTCAACTGACTTAATTAAAACTAACAGGAACGTCTGTTACAAAAGAGGGACACAGTCCGCACACTTTAAACTTCCCAAAGTAGAAAATGAACTAAATATTTCACCCTGAAAAAATACACTTGTGGGCTCGATAGCCTTCACTAAGTTAAACACACACAGTTCACACAGGAGGGGTTATTATCAAAGTTCCCCAGGTCCAACAAATAGGTAAACTTCTAAACCGAACCTTAGAACCAAACAACGGTAAGTCAACCAGACTACCAGTAATGACTTGACATCTCAACTAACTCACCCTTTTCTATCTTTAATGTTATACTCACAACCAGTTGAACCATCAGGACAATGTCGCTTCAAGAGTCGCATCCTGGCAAGGTTGCCATTGTCAGTGGAACAGCTTCCATCTGAACAAAAAACTAATGGAAAATAAATAAATAAATAAATAAACGACTAGGAAAAATAAGAATAATGACTTTTGAGGATTTTACTTAAAATTTAAATATAATAAAAAAAATGGCCTATGGTTCTTGTAGTTGGGCAGGAGTAGGTAAGGCCCTGGATAGATCTTCTGATATTATTGATGTAGGTTATCCTGGGCGGATGGTGATAGTCCGATGTTTTGGAATCTCCTACCACTTGGATGGAGCACCACAAGTAGAACAGGTAAGGGCCAGTAGTAGTCCAATAATGTTAATAAGTCCCATTAACAAATGTCTTGCTCCTTTATCTGGCATCTATCCTGGATGACCACGCCAGGAACAGAGCTGGTAATAAGAAGAAATAAACTGGTTACCAATGGTCATGATAATATAACATTTAAGAATGGAAAAAAGAGTGATAAATGCCAAAATCATTACTGGTAACCAGCAAACAAAAGAAAGGAATAAACAGTAATACTCCTGGTGGATCACCCCACCTGATTAGGAGAAGAGTGGAGGTGAAGTGACTCTCCAAACTTCAACCCACACCAGGTAAGGTCAATACTACCAGGAGTAGAAATTTGAACAAATCAGACATCAAGAACTAGTTTCGCCCCAGCCCACCAGAGGGGAAGGGGGTTGCACGACGTAACTCGCTAATGGTTCCTGGTTGCCTGAACAACCTTAACCCCACTCACGCCTACTTTTCCCTCACAACAGTAAGATAAACCTGTTCACTGGGATGATTTCACTGAAGACCGGGGTAGAAATTAGCCAATCTTTGGACCAGTATGCTTTTATATTATGCTTATAGACATGAGGCATAAGCATTATTGTTGCAAAAAGCAAATACTGTGGTGACATTATCGTATTTGCCATGGTGTACTCAAAATACTTATTACTTTCCCTGACAATAGTTTCCATCAATGGCTGGTCAAAGAATAATTCAAAGAATTCCAGTTCATTGGCCGTGGTTCCAAGGGGACAAGTAGGTAGAATTCCACTTTGAGAGTCATCAAAGTGGTGGGGCTTGGGAACAAAATTAGGATTTTGCTGCAATCCCAGATATGGTTTGCTGGTGGATACTGGACATCATAGGCTGGTTGTGTGGGTAGTTGTGGTTGTGGTGGGCTGGTGACTGACACTCCGCTTTGTCCTTGAACTGAGGAGTCAGCAGCGTGGGTCCCAGCCTGGGCTGGTGAGTCACGCATGGCCGTGCCACTACCATCACCACTACCACCATCTGCTGATGCCTGTGGTCTATCCATGCCAAGTGTAGCCACATCATCCTCACTGTCACTATCTATACCTGGTGTAGGGCCATGGGATGTACTCCGGGATGTACTCCGTCCCCTGGGCACAGCATAGGGTACACTACCCAAGCGCATGTGGCGGCACACATACCGACGCTTCACTGGTGAATATGATTCTTCACTATCAGTACTTGATTGATCGTCAAGAGCAATAAAATCACAATCCACGTCACTATCATCATTACTGAAGTCAGAAGCCTGGCCACGTGAAAATAATAGTTTTCTCTTGCATTGAGGTACAACTGACTGTGACTGAGGAGTGCCCACACCAGAGGTAGAAGGTTGAGGATCGTCAGGGTTTTCTGCACTATTATCAATATCCTGGTCATTCCTTTCGGTCACTAACTGATCAAAGTCAAAGAATTCGTCTTCATTTCCACTTCCATCAGTGTCAGAACTGTCAGATAGGAAGAGGAGAGTCCCAATTTTCCGTGGAGTGAGAGCTGCCTTGCGAAGAGGCATGGTGAACAAGGGTAACTGAGCCGGCATTCCCACAATGCTATGCGGGCACCTAGATTTTTTGTTTATGGTGCACACCCACCACGCAGACCCGTTCTCTCACATGTAGGCCTATGAGCGCTTTCGCACTAAATTTGACGGCGCTAGAATTTTGGCGTAGATCTATGGCTTGGACACTCAACGTGAAGCCGTAGATCTACGGGACGGACCCTGAAAGGGTTAATGTTCTGTATATGTAGTAGGCACAATAATATGAGTGTATGTTTCATATATTTAGCAAGTTCAGTCTTTTGAAAAGGGGGGGGTTTGCGCCCAGCCAGGAGCTGGTAATATCCACACAGCAGCTTTTTGTTGGGTTATTAAAGGTTTAACCCTTTCAGGGTCGACAGGCCCTTCAGAGACTTGTTGTCAGGGTCCCCCATATTTCAAAAAAAAAAAAAAAATTTTTTTTTTCTCAAAAAGAAGAGTTTTTTCCCGATTAATGACACCAAAAGATGAAATTTGGGGAAAACTTCGGAATTATGCTCTTGCGAAATTGTGAGTCGAGGGGTTTACGCATGGGTATTTTCCCCCACTTTGACCCCTTTTTTCGGCCAATTCCCTGTATAGTCGCAAAAATCTGAATTTTTTTGCTAGAACTCCTTTTTCCATCAAAAGGTGCAAGAAACCACCCATTTACCAATTTCAACATCTAATACGTAAAAAATTTGCAATTTGCCATTTCAAAAAAAAAGTCAAAAATGCCAATTTCCAAATAGGGCCCGAATAAAAAAAAAAGACTTCCCGGGACTAAAATGCATTTCCTTATTCATTGTCCGTCCGAACGCCCCTCTTACATTTTTTTTTGCTTTCCCTCTAAATTTTTTTTTTATTTCAAAAAAACAAAGTTTACTGTTATGCAGACCGCATAGTGAAAAAAAGGGTATAAAAAAATTTTGGCGCACTTGGAAAAATATTAGACCCCAGTTGACGTGTTTTGGGGCCCTTTTTGGCTGTTTTTTTTCTTTTGAATTTTGGGTAAAAACTAAAATTTTGGAAAAAATCGAACTTTCTGCTACTTTGAGCTCAATTTTCGGGTATTTTTCATTGAAAATCATCAAAATCATCTCAATTTCTGTAATAGTCTCCTTTTCTTAAAGAGCAGGGGGCTAGAATACAAAAAATCCATACGAAAATACAGTGCAAATCGCGTTTTAACCCAAAAACCGGTAAAAATTTTTTTTTTCTCTTACGCCGTGGCGCAGGTTTTTTTTTACTGCGCACCTGCTAATAACCCATTTCTTTCATAGTAGGTTTTACCCCTTTTCTCCCTGATTTGAGGGCGCAAAATTTAGGGTACTAGTACATCAAAACCCGGGTGCGAAGCCTACTGTACGGCCGAAACCCTGAAGGGTTAAGCTGGTGGGGGGGTTTTGACCCCCAAGCACAAATACGATGGTGGGGTTAAGGAATTTTTAAAAGAGGGGGTATAGGGTAAGGAATCATTTGTGGTCATGTTTTTTTGGGAAAGGGGATGCCTATGATTTGGAAATTTTTGGGCTGTGTGTTGGAGGGGGGAATAAAATTTTTAAATTTGCAATAAAGGAAAGCCTAGAATTTTACCCTCAGTGTGTCTTGAAATGGGGGAACCTTTTATCAATTATTAAGCTGGATATTTAAGGCTCTGTTGCCAACAGCATAAATATGTTTTGCCTATTTGAAGTGAGTTTTTTTTTGGCACATCAAGAAATTTTTTTTTTGGACCCCTTTTTACAAAATTTCTAAAAACCGGGTTTGAATGGAGTAGACATAAGAGTGCCCCTTTGAAATTGGGACGGTTTAAGGATTGGGGATGCTTTGGGGGGGAATTTTATTTATTTTTTTATTTTTTATTTTTTAAAAATTTTTAGCATCCCTCGAGGTACAAAAAAATCGGAAGAGAGCATCCAAACCATTTAAAATTGAAGCATTGGGGGGGCTTAAAATAATTAAAATTTAATAACAATGATAAAATCAGTGATTAGACATTTTGTAAACAATAACAAAAAATACAAATGAGTATTCAAAGCGGGTCTATGGTTGCATGCATTGCTGTTCATTCGGTAGTGTTTTAAAAAAAAAATAACAAATTAGGTTTAACTTTTGTGTGAAAAAATTGTAGAAAATTTTTGGAAAACAATTTATATGGTTCAGTTATTCGTATTATTTGGTTTTGAGTGAGTAATAAAATTTTGAAAAGATTTAAAAATTAAAAACAGGTAGTGTTTCTTTTATTTTTTACGGGAAAATGAAACCCCGATTTTGGCCTTTTTGTGCTTTGGTTTTGCATAGCGGGGAGGGAACCGAGGAACACAAAGAGTGATCTGTGCCTTGTTTAAAGCATGTTTTCTTTGGGGTTTTAAGGAGATTTGAGGGAGGGTTAATCAGATTTAAAGTTTCTATGTTGAAATAAGTGCTAATAAGTATGGTTTTTTTGGTGAGTGGGTTTGAGTGTTTGAATATTGGTGGGTGTGCTCCCTGAGTGAGAATTTTTTATTTAACTGCAGCTTTTTGTTGGGTAATTAGTGGCTGGATGGTTAGTTGTTGTTGGCCCCAGCACAATTCCATGGGGGATAGGGGTAAATAAGAGAGTGAAAAAGGGCCAGGGGGCGACTGGGGAACATAGTACCGTATTTTCGATAGTATGCCTACAGCTTGGAAATTTTTTTAGAATTTGTTGATATTTTTAAAAAAATTTGAGTCTATTTGGGGGGATTCCTAAGAATTTTCCCTCGTTAGCTTTGTGATAGGTGTTTCCGTTTACGTTATGTTAAGAGGTCATCTGAAAGCTCTGCTACCAAACAATGAATGGGTTTTTGCAAGTTTAGTGTAAGTTTGTTGTCCTCATCCGGGGAGTTTTTTTCTGTAATTGGGTTTTTTACGTATTGGACGTGCTGGCTCGGGTGAGAGAAGACGTATGTGGTGCACTGCAAAAAGTGTGGGTTGAGTAATTGCGAAGCATTTGGAGGTCATTTATGATAGGAGAAAGAGAAGGGGGCCCAGGACATTTCCCCCTTGGGACACCACGAAATTGGTTGTGTGGAAGGCTTGCCCCATTTGGTACACCAATTGCTTTGTTGCTGAGGAAGCTTGGTTTTTGAGGGAGTGCCCCTAAAAACCATAGTGTGACATTTTACTGGAGCAAGTAAGGGGCAAACTGTATAAAAAGCTTTACGAAGTCAATGAAGACCCCAGTGGGACTTCTTTTTTCTCTATTGCGTGTAATATGTTAAGCATGTGTAAATGATCATTATTTTTTTTTTTAGGCCTGAACCCAAAATTTGGCGGGGGTTGAAATGTTTGGGGAGATGAGGTGGAGTAGTTTCGTTATGAATTAATTTTTCAAAGTTTTTGGAGGGGGTTTAAATTGGTTTTTTCCCTTATTTAAATTCCTCTGTTGGTCTCCTCCTTTATGATCGGGGTGTTTTTGCTATTTTGAGAACGTGGGGAAGTTGGGGTTCAATGATTTGTTAAAGAGTGTTGCAATGATTGTGATGAAACTTGTGATGCTTTTTGTATTAAAGGGGGGAAAAGGAATTTAATCTCCTGCCTTGTTTTTCAGTGCGTTGATAAAAAGGGGATTTCATAGGGGTTGTCGGAGCTAGGAACGTGTGTTTGGTTGTTGCCAGTGACTAGTCATTTGGGAGGATCTGAGCTTGGGATTTTTTTGGCAAGGTTTTGCCAAAGTGGAAAGAAATCTTTGAGTCTGTTGCTGTTCTGTTGGTGGGATTTTGGGTCATCGATTTTGCTAATTTTTTTGCTTGTCGTGATATCTTTTTTTTTTCCCAGAATTTCTGATGGGTCTTCCAGGTCTTTTTTTTTATCACCCCGTAAATTGGGTAATCGTTCCATAATACATTTTTTTTTTCCCTTTTTACAGGTGGTTAGGGTTTTACGATAACGTTTTGTTTGGTCTTGGTTATGTCCCCCTTCTGATGTTTTTCAATCGGTTTTGTATTTATGGATTTTAGAATGCTGGGTGTTACCAGGGGATGTTCAGTCTCTTACTGTCATCTTTTAGTTTTTTTTTGGGGCAGTGCTTGTTATAAAGGTACTGGGGCTTTTTTGAAAAATTTTAAAACATTCGTCAATACTGTATAGATTTTTAGTCAGTGTGCCATCAATGTTTTTTACTGTGTTGTGAAGTTATTTTGGCTGCCCCATTGTGAAGTCTGAAGGGGCTTTTTTGTGTCTTGGGGGGATTTTACCAAAAGTTGTTATGAGGAAAGTAGGGGAGGGTCTGTGGGATTTTTTGTAATTTGGTGATTTTAAGGGGGGGGGTTGTCCAGATGTGGTCAAGTAGGGAAAAACTGTCCTGTAAATCTTTTAGGTTTTGTTACGTTGGTAAACATACAGTTTCTCTTGTTTTGTGAAATTTGTAATGTGGGTCCTGGTCTTTCAGGAGATTTAATTAAGTCACCTGAGGTAGTAAGTGATCTTTGTTTATGCGGATCAGTTTTCATCTTCCTGGTTTTGACTAAATTGGCTAATGTTATGTGGAAATTTTTTGATGTTTATCACTGTGAGAGGTTTTTGTAGGTATTTGGATTTGAAATTTAGCTATTATATACCCCCCTGTTCATCCCCTTTTGGGAATTTAGTGATACATTCTAGTTGGTCTGGTATATTGGCTGTGCCACCCCCTTTTGGTCTGGCCTCAGTTGGTATGGCTGTGTAACCCGGAAAGGGATGACTTTGTATACAGGCTTTTGCCAGGTTTTAAGTTAGTGTAAGATGGACATTTTGGCATCAAAGGAAATTTTGTAGCAGGGGTCATCACAATGCTTGCTAAAGATCTGATTTTGAGTTTTAAAATAGTTATGTTGTTGTTGGCTCTGAGAAATGCCTTTGATTT
Organism: Cherax quadricarinatus; assembly: GCF_026875155.1. NCBI lineage: Eukaryota > Metazoa > Arthropoda > Malacostraca > Decapoda > Parastacidae > Cherax > Cherax quadricarinatus. Next base: position 25,918,784 of record NC_069481.1, on the reverse strand, counting down.
TTCTGCGTGTGTAATTTTTAGTAACTGTTTGAATCATTTAATCATTAAATAAGAGGTGTATCAGGGTCAAAGCTTTAACATAAGATTTGTAGTGAAAATAATTAGAATTAAAATATAAAACAAAGTAAATATTCTAAAGCTAAAAAAAAATAGCACTTTAATTATTTAACAAATGTAAAAATAAAAGCTAAGGTGTTTTTTTAAAGCTAAAATAAAGGAACAAAAATAAAAGGGGCTAAAAAAATTTGTGGTGAACAAATAAAAGGTGATCAAAAAAGGAGTTGGGGAAAATATGTAGGGGTACTTTTAAAAGGGAAATTTTTTTAAAGTTAGAATTATAATATAAAATTATAAAATAAAAGGGACAATTTAAGTTTTGGTGAACAATAAGGTAACAAATAATGAGCTTTGGGTTAAAAAGGCAAAAAAGTGAACTTTTTAAATTTTCACCTGAGATAGCCCTTGATTTGTTTTTCAATTGCAAATATATGATCTAAGGTGTTTTAAAAAAAGCTAAAAAAAGGGCAAAAAAATAATAGGGGCTACAATTAAGTAAGGGAAAAAAGTTAAATGGACAATAGTCACTAGAGATAATATTTGGTTTTGGGGTAAGATCTGATTTGTAATATAAAAAAGTTGACGTTTATTGCACAATAAAAAGTAAATAAAAAAAGAGGAGTTGGTACTGCTAGCAAAGATGTTTTGGGACTTGCAAAAAAGTAATTTTGGGAAATACACAATGCCCAAAACAATAAAAAGTGACTAAAAAAACAAATAGTGGTAAAAAAAATTAAATGGACAGGTAAGAACATTAATAATGGTAAATTTTTTGGTTTAAAATGATAGTAAGAGGGGAGCGGTAAAAAAAGGATAATATAAAATTGGGTTTTAAATACAACTTGAAATTTGGCAACAAAAGGTTATGGGAAGTAAAAAATAAGTTAATGTACAAAAGTAAATTGACGGATAAATATGGGTTTAATAAAATTTTTTAAGTAATAAAGATTGAAAAAAAGTGAAAAAAATAAAGTTTATTTCATTCAATATTTCACTGGTAGTTATACAGAGGTTATATGGGAGTACAAGGAATTAAAAAGTACTCCCCAAGATATAAAAGTGGTATAAAACGTAAAGGTCTTAGACAAAATAAAGGGGTTTTTAAATGTCAAAAATGTTAAAAGTAATTGAAATTTAGAAGAATGTAATTATTAATTTTATAGGAATTCTTGTTTTTTTTAAAAAAATATGAGGGAGTAATATGGACAGAGAAAGTATCAATTCAGCTAAATTTTTTAAACAAACAAAGTAAATAAGAAAAATTTTTTAAAAGGGGACTTTGCTTCTAAAAATCACAAAATGAGGAGTTGATTTTTTAAATATAAGAATTGTACAAAGAATTTGAACAAAAGGAGCAAACATCACTACACTACGTAGGGTTTTAGGTTGGACTTGTTTGTTTTTCTCTGTAAGATTATACCCTGAAAATCTGATGATCTTCTCGTTCGTGTTGTTTAAAAGTTGACCTCATTTGTTTTCCTAACAAAATTTTTCCCATCCCCTGTGAAACTTGGAGTATTGTTCGTTTTTCCCCGCTTAAAATTTTCTGACTCTATAAGGAGGTTTTGACGTTTTTTTGGTTTTAAAACACTTGTTTAGTATACCTCTTTTCTTCTTTAATGATGCAAAAATTAGTCTTTTTTCCCTTTATGTGAGTGGAATCAACTAACACTTTTTTTACCATGGTCCAGTAACCTGGCTTTTTTTATTTCGAATCTGGGGCAAAAACACTTGTTTGGTCCTTTTTGATCTGCAGAGTAAATTTCTTTCTGTTTGTTTGGTTATTTCCCTGGGAAAAAAATGGACTTTTAACTATTACGCGTCCCTATTTTTCTTGTTCAGTTTTTTTTCTTTTTGAGAGCAAAAATAGTCAGAACGGTTACTAAATTTTTCTTCCACTTTTACTGCTTCTTCAACCTTTGTTTAAGAATATTTTTGTTGGGGGCTTGTATGACTGCGGGTGGGCTTGTCACACTTAGTCATTCCTGGTGTTGATAACTTTTGTTCAAGCGAGGATTTTGTTCTCGGTTGTGTACCGGGGGTTTTTGTTTTGTTGCGGCTCTCGAAGATTCATATTTTTATTAAAATAAGTTGGAGATGCGTCTTTAGGGGGTCTGGATCGTTGGTCATACCTGAGAGACTACTTTGGGAGGTTTTCCGGGGAAGAGAGGTAGGGTGGGGGGTGGGAGCCCTTTTTTTGTTATTGTTGTGGTGTCGCCTTGAGCGGTGGTGAGGGGGGGGGTTTCGGGGCCGGGGTTTCCCCCTGGGTACACTTGTTGAATAGTTGATTTTTCGGTGTTTTCTTGCTGGCCTTGGTGCTGTTTCCTCTTAGATTGCGCCTCATAATACTACAGGAATTGTTGTAGTTAAGAAGAAGTTGTAGTTATACAAAGCTTAGGGTTACGTTGTTCGGCTGGCAGCGGGGTGTTGCTTTCGGTTTGTGGGCAGTCTTCCTTTGATCTCTATTATTTTCGATTTGTAGGTTTCACTGTTGGTAATCTTTGGTCATTCTGGGTGCTACATTGGGTAGTGCAGTTTTGCTTGTAGCTAGGTCATCATAGGAGCATTGGTAGCTCTGATAGTTGGAGAAAAGTACGGAGCTTGGAAGTCGCTGCTGCCGCTGCCGCTTGATGTAGGTGATGTGTTGGATAAGGTAAATCCTAACCTAACTAGTGTGCTATAGCTTAATTAAACCTGGCTTTTGAACTCCCTGTAAATAATAACTATGTTAAATCTGTCCTAGCTACTATAACTGTTGTCAATATTGCACAAGCCTAGCCTAACTGTGGCTACCTTGCAAATCCACTGTAAGTAATTAACACACAAGTCTCCTACTCTGGATTACTTGTAATCACTGTAAATAATTAAATTCACAAGCTTCACTAGCCTACCTGGCCTGCCTGTAAATTACTGCAAATAATAACTTCTGTGTATAGTCAGCTTGGCCTGGCCTCTGTGTAACTCTGGGCCTAGGTGTGCTAACTTAACCTAACTCTGTTAAACTGGTTCCTAACTGTGGCCTAGCTATGTTAATTTTAACCTAGCTATTCCGCATCACGGTTTTCCGAAGGACCACTTTGTGAAAATTTGTCTGGACCGCCTCCAAGTGAGTCACCTACCCTGGCAAACTCTGTTAACACCGAGCTCTGAGGTCGGTACCTCAGCCTCACAAGTGGCTTATAGGACAGATTTTCTTGAATGATTGATGTTGCAAGAAACTCGCCTGCATGCACATATAAAGGACTAACTTACTTGGTGTTGCAGCATATATCCTGATCTTCAACCTTCATAAGCTTAGCCCCTTTGGACTTCCCCTCAGAAACCACGTGCAACCGGGAGTCTTAATTCCTGCAATATTCATCGTTTATTAGTGACCTACCTGCACCTCAGAAATTCCTATATCCAAGGGGGTGTGTATCCCCTAGTACAACTATGCAGACATGGACACTTGCTTCTAGGTAGACAAGAGACACTGGTACATACTGGGCATGCACTGCCAGCTGCATACAGGCCCATAGTTCAACTCACACAATTTTTCCTAGACACTGGCCAGAAATCCTACGGAAAAGGTGGAGGTCTTGTCTTATTGTATGGGCCTGATGGAGGAGGTCATCTACGGTACATCGAGGTGCCTCTACCAGATTTCCCCAGGTCTCATACGTGAAGTCACGTGGGGGGCGCCGTCTGCTAATCATGGCATGTCTTGTCCAGGTGGTGTATGGTCATAGAAGGAGAGCTCATGTCTTCCAGACCCGCACCTCATCCTTCAAGCTAGGGCTGCCAGTTCTCCCTAGCTAACTTAACCTAGTGTTTGCCTACATTATCGGCCTATTACTACCTATGTTAAGGTCTTAGGTCTACATTATTATTATCTACAGTTGCCTCAATAATCTTAATATTAATGTACTAACAGTATACTACTTACTTCTAACAAGAAGAGTAAATCTATAAGTTAATAAGTGCCTACCATCCACGCTCGACAATCCTGGAGAGAACGCTTTTGTTTGGGTGGTTTAAGGGCCACCCAGCTCAGCCGTTCCATAACGGCCATGCTGTGAACCCTTTGTACACTGTATCTGTCCTGTGGAACTTTAGGGACCAAATAAATTTCCACAACAAATCCAACCCACTAACAGCATAAATGCTATATCCAAGCAATAAGCTTTGTTAAACCTATTTACTCATGTGCATGACCGACTCAGAGCCAACCCCTCTCACTAATGTATTTATCCAACCTAAATTTGAAACTACCCAATGTTTTAGCTTTGATCATACTAGGCAGACCATTCCACTCATCAGCTACCCCTATTACCAATGTTCATTCATACATTTTATTAGTGCTCTACATTTATTTGGCATTCTTTTCTGCATGTAAATCTATATTTAAGCTAGGTAAGTGGCCCCTGAAGTGACCTAGAGTCATAAGAACATAAGAAATGAGGAACACTGCAGCAGGCCTGTTGGCCCATACTAGGCAGGTCCTTTACAATTCATCCCACTAACAAAACATTTGCCCAACCCAATTTTCAATGCTACCCAAGAAATAAACTCTGATATGCAAGTCCCACTCAAATCCAACCCCTCTCACTCATGCATTTATCCAACCTATCCTCCTTATGGAGGGGGATTCCCCTTCCAAACAATAACCTCTCTTCCCTCTCTCCTCCTCCCTGTCTTCCATTCATCAACAACAGCTTTCAATAAAGGTAACTGTCATGTTTAATGTTCATTATTTTGTGTATGTAAATCTATCTTTAAGATAAAAAAAAATTGTTGGTGATACTTCTGGGTGTCAGGAACGGATTAATTGTATTTACATTATTTCTTATGGGGAAAATTGATTCAAAAATCGTAGATTTCGATAATAGTAGCACCTCCAGGAACAGATTAATTACGAAAAACGAGGGACCACTGTAGTTTTGTTAGGTAGGATGTAACATTCATATATTTTTATTATGTGGTCATAGTTCAAGTCTTGATTGTCTAACTACTGTAATTATCACTTGTGGCTTGTTACTCTGCCAGCTTCTCGGTGTTGCTGGGCAGCAACTGTCCACAGAGCTATCACATGATTGAGGGGGTGTGTTCACACTTCGCCTGAAGTAGTCAGTCTGGGCTAGATTCCCTTGGTGGTTGGACGTATTCCTGACAAGACGTGCCTAACTCTCCCTTATTGGCCCTTGTTGGAAGATCGCCTCTGTAGCTTTCTTGTTGGTTCTGTAGAACTCTGTTCACAGAACATTGTCTAGACTTATTGATTTTTGACGTTGTACTGAGGTTTTTGTGTCGCATAGACACTCTGAGCAACTCAGGTCCTGAGCTGTATCTTCTGAGCTAACTTGTACTGGTATCTGTGTACTGTCACAGTCAGGGATTTTCTTATGCTGAACTTAGATTCAGTAGTATGGGAGTTTTGTGACTTTTGTGGAGGATCTGCAGATGGTCCCTACTTAATGTCGTTATATTATCTCCTTGATCCTGATTCTGTGTCGTAGTTGCTTGTTATATTGCTGTTGGGCTTAGCGGTCATTTATTGTTCAAGCAAGCTGATTTCCAGGTGGTCAAGAAGTTAGATTATGTGAGGACTTTGTCAGTCACTGGTTTAAGTCTAGTCGAGTTGTGAGACATAGCGAACTACTTAGAGCACTTACACATATACACACAAACTTCTTTGTATATTGTATTAAATGTTAATGTACCAGATGGTACTTAAGACGTATAAATGTGATATGTGCCTTCAGCACAATACTACTGTACATGAGAGAAGTGATTATTATTATTTTGATTACTGTGATTAATTTAATTTAATTTGATAATATACTCCTAGACATCTTTATTGTTAATAAACTTATTAAATTTTAATTTCTCTAGTTAGTAGCCTACCAGTTGTAATCCTGAAGCCCTAATAATTCTTATTGAATTCTAATGGATAATTGGACCAGGATACTGACTACTTGTTGCGAAAACCCAGTAACAGGCTGAATGCTAGAAGGGCAGTCCTTTCTAGTATTCACTGGAGATCTCTAAGCTTATTAGAAATCGCATTTTTTGTAACAATTTGCACCTTTCACAACAACAACATCCTTGATTTCCTTTTTCTTGGCTTCAGTAGAAGCAATGGTTGTATGGGGTTATACATCCTGGCTAGCTCGGCGACATGCACTCCACTTTCATATTTTGCAGTGATCTCTTTCTTGAATTCTATACTGTTTCTCACCCTCTTTATCAAAGGGCTGGCACTAGAAGCTTTCTTTGGGCCCATAGTGGCTTATTTAGCAGTTACAAGCATTAAAAAGAATGGATTAATACAAAATGTATTGTATGAATGCATTTATTTATTTATTTATTTATTTAAAAATTTGAGCACACATACAGAGGTACAACAAATACAGGTAAGAGCAGTATGCCAAAGCCACTTATACTATGCATAGCATTATGGGCTGGCTTAAAATTAACTTAAGATTAACTAAGCAATGATGAAATCAGTGATAAAACATTAATGTAAACAGGTTACTATAAAGCACAAGTGAGTATTACAAAGACAGGTCATATGGTTGTATGCATTGTTGTACATTCAGTAGAATGGAGTATTCTGTTAGGTAGTGTATTTAAAAAATAATAAAGTTAGATTGGGTTTTAGGTTTAACATTTATGTGATATAATTGTGAGAAACATTTAAGATATACAATTTATAAGGTTCAGTTATTCAGTATTTATTTGGTTTTGGGTGAGTAAGTGATCTTTGAGAAGAGACTTGAATTTATAAACAGGTAGTGTTTCTTTTATATTTACAGGTAATGAATTCCAGATTTTAGGGCCTTTTATGTGCATTGAGTTTTTACATAGTGTGAGATGGACACGAGGAACATCAAAGAGTGATCTGTGCCTTGTGTTATGGTCATGTGTTCTGTTGAGGTTGGCAAGGAGATGTTTGAGGGGAGGGTTAATATCAGAGTTAAGTGTTCTATGTATGTAATAGGTGCAGTAGTAAGTATGGATGTTTTGTATGGTGAGGAGGTTTAGTGTATTGAATATTGGTGGAGTGTGCTGCCTATAGTGAGAATTTGTTATCATTCTAACTGCAGCCTTTTGTTGGGTAATTAGTGGTCTGAGATGGTTACTTGTTGTTGAGCCCCATGCACAAATTCCATAGGTGAGATAGGGGTAAATAAGAGAGTGATATTGGGCCAGGAGGGCTGACTGTGGAGCATAGTACCGTATCTTCGATAGTATGCCTACAGTCTTGGAAATTTTCTTAGAAATTTGTTGTATATGTGTATGAAATTTGAGTCTATTATCAAGGTGGATTCCTAAGAATTTTCCCTCTGTTAGCTTTGTGATAGGTGATCCGTTTATCATTATGTTAAGAGGGACATCTGTAGCTCTGTTACCAAACTGAATGAAGTAGGTTTTGTCAATGTTAGTGTAAGTTTGTTAGTTCTCATCAGGTAGATTTTTTCTGTAATTCGGTATTTACAGTATTGGCTAGCGTGACTGGGCTCGGGTGGGAGAAGACGTATGTAGTGTCATCTGCAAATAGTGTGGGTTTTGAGTAATTGCGAAGCATTTGGTAGGTCATTTATGTATAGGAGAAAGAGAAGAGGGCCAAGGACACTTCCCTGTGGGACACCAACTGTAATTGGTTGTGCAGAGGAGTTTGCCCCATTTGCATACACATATTGGCTTCTGTTGCTGAGGTATGACTTGAGGTAGTTGAGGGAGTGCCCTCTTATACCATAGTGTGACAATTTTACGTGGAGCAAGTCATGGTCAACTGTATCAAAAGCTTTACGTAAGTCAATGAAGATCCCCAGTGGGACTTCTTTTTTCTCTATTGCAGTGTATATATGTTCTAGCATGTGTATAATAGCATCATTAGTATTTTTATTAGGCCTGAATCCAAATTGGCAGGGGTTGAGTATGTTTTGGGAGATAAGGTGGGATCATCCTCACTGGCTGGTAAATAGTGGCACACTGGCTGTACATGGAGTGTCAGGGCCGCTCAGGCTGTGCGGACACGTTTCGGATGAATGACTTATACCGAGTCCAGTGACGATCACTGAGCCAATATTTTGACGTAAAAACGTTACTTATTCCGAATATTATGTATTCCAATGATGACTTAATCTGGGGGTCCACTGTATATGATAATTGTGGTTATGTGTACCAGTACCTAAATAAACTAGTAGCATTGTAAAGCAGTACATGCCAGACAGACCAACCCAAGAAGTGGATGGTTGAGGGTCATCAGGGTTTCCACCAAATTTTCTGGCATCCTGAGTGTCCCTTTTGGTTACTAAATATTAAAACCATAGAACTCATAATCACTTCATTATTCTTCATCCTACTGACTAGTCCACTTCCAAAACTGTCTACCCTTCACAGATACCATTTTGTTGAAGCAGCCCTTATATAAGGGATGCTTTCCTCATGTAAATCTTAGTCCTGGCTTTGTGTCTGTAGATGTCTTCCTTTCTTATTACATTGTTAAATGTTTCATACTTCATAACACTAATGTATTTTCCTTGTCTTTCCTTTCTTCTACCTAGGTGTGTTCTGTGTTTTTGGTGCCACTCTCATTGGCCGCTATCTCTCTTGAAGTGTTCTTTTTCTTGTCCGTAGACTTCTTCCACTTCTACTTCTACTATTATCTCACTACACGCCATTTTCTGACTCATATGCCACTACTACTTCAACTACTTCTTCCACTACTATCTCCACTTAATTCTTATATTTTTCTACCTCTCTTTGTCATGTCCTTGACCTACTCTTGTACATGTACTGGCTCCCTTACCTTTGTGTGTTATTGTGTGACTAATGGTCCGAGTTGAATTACAATATTGCCAAATGTCTTGTGTGTGGGTTGTGTATAGCACTCCCTACTACCCTTCAAGATGCTTATGTTCAATGTTTCTCTTGCAGAAGTATTTTGTGGAAGACTACCAGGTTGTATCTTACAAGACACTATATCTTCAGTACTTCAAGAAACACCAGTGTAAGACTACCAGGTTGTATCTTACAAGACACTATATCTTCAGTACTTCAAGAAGCACAGTGTAGACTACCAGGTTGTATCTTACAAGACACTATATCTTCAGTACTTCAAGAAGCACCAGTGTAAGACTACCAGGTTGTATCTTACAAGACACTATATCTTCAGTACTTCAAGAAGCACCAGTGTAAGACTACCAGGTTGTATCTTACAAGACACTATATCTTCAGTACTTCAAGAAACACCAGTGTAAGACTACCAGGTTGTATCTTACAAGACACTATATCTCCAGTACTTCAAGAAGCACCAGTGTAAGACTACTAAGTTGTATCTTACAAGACACTATATCTTCAGTACTTCAAGAAGCACCAGTGTAAGACTACCAGGTTGTATCTTACAAGACACTATATCTTCAGTAGTTCAAGAAGCACCAGTGTAAGACTACCAGGTTGTATCTTACAAGACACTATATCTTCAGTACTTCAAGAAGCACCAGTGTAAGACTACCAGGTTGTATCTTACAAGACACTATATCTTCAGTAGTTCAAGAAGCACCAGTGTAAGACTACCAGGTTGTATCTTACAAGACACTATATTTTTCAGTAGTTCAAGAAGCACCCGTATAAGACTACCAGGTTGTATCTTACAAGACACTATATCTTCAGTACTTCAAGAAGCATCACTGTAAGACTACCAGGTTGTATCTTACAAGACACTATATCTTCAGTACTTCAAGAAGCACCAGTGTAAGACTACCAGGTTGTATCTTACAAGACACTATATCTTCAGTACTTCAAGAAGCACCAGTGTAAGACTACCAGGTTGTATCTTACAAGACACTATATCTTCAGTACTTCAAGAAGCACCAGTGTAAGACTACCAGGTTGTATCATACAAGACACTATATCTTCAGTACTTCAAGAAGCACCAGTGTAAGACTACCAGGTTGTATTTTACAAGACACTATATCTTCAGTACTTCAAGAAGCACCAGTGTAAGACTACCAGGTTGTATCTTACAAGACACTATATCTTCAGTACTTCAAGAAGCACCAGTGTAAGACTACCAGGTTGTATCTTACAAGACACTATATCTTCAGTACTTCAAGAAGCACCAGTGTAAGACTACCAGGCTGTATCTTACAAGACACTATATCTTCAGTAATTCAAGAAGGACAACACATGTTTTTCTTATGAATTTTTAACTGGTCAGGTATTACTGATTAAAGAATTTTGTTTTTTATATTGCGAACTCTATCTAGAAATTGCATGGCAGTTAATAGAAAAATACGTTAGTAATATTGTTGTTAAAAATTTTCACAAAAAAAAGAAACAACATTTAAACTCAATAGAAAAATAATGAAAATGTTCTTCAGTGTATCTTCAGTGTTTTAGTACATATATGTTTGTCTTTAACACAAAAAAAAAACAAAATTATTGTAGTTTTTTAAAACACATGAAATAAACTTTATCAGTGATCCAAGGTAGAAATAGTTTTGCCTAAAACAAATATAAACCATAATATATTAATTAGCATAAATGTATGTCTAGTGCACAAAATATTTTACCAAAAAATAAATCTTGAAATACACATGAGAGTACACAATATTAACTATACCACTTTTGAGTGAATAAAATATTTTAAAAGTATGAAAAGTATGAAAAAATGTGAAGGAAATAAACCATTTCAGTGTTCAGAGTGTCTGAAATATTTTAGTAAAAATTGCCGTCTTGTGACACACATGAGAATACATAAAGGAGATAAACCATTTCAGTGTTCCGAGTGTCGGAAATGTTTTAGTGTAAAATGCAGTCTTGTGAGACATATGCTAGTGCATACAGGAGATAAACGTTTTCAATGTTCAGAGTGTGTTCAATGTTTTTGTCAAAAATACAGTCTTGTGAGACATATGCAAGTACATAAAGGAGATAAACCATTTCGATGTTCAGAGTGCCTGAAAGGTTTTAGTCAGAAATATAGTCTTGTGACACATATGAGAGTACATGCAAGAGATAAACCATTTCAGTGTTCAAAGTGTCTAAAATGTTTTAGTGTAAAACGCAGTCTTGTGAGACATATGAGAATACATACAGGAGATAAACCATTTCAGTGTTCCGAGTGTCAGAAATGTTTTAGTGTAAAATGCAGTCTTGTGAGACATATGCTAGTACATAAAGGAGATAAACCATTTCGATGTTCAGAGTGCCTGAAAGGTTTTAGTCAAAAATATAGTCTTGTGACACATATGAGAGTACATGCAGGAGATAAACCATTTCAGTGTTCAAAGTGTCTGAAATGTTTTAGTGTAAAACGCAGTTTGTGGACATAAAGAGAGTACATACAGGAGATAAACCATTTCAATGTTCAGAATGTCTGAAAGGTTTTAGTCAAAAAGGCCATCTTGTGAAACATATGCGACTACATACAGGAGATAAAAAAATTTCAGTGTTCAGAGTGTCTGAAATGTTTTTTCTGGGAAATATAGTCTTTTAATTTCACATGAGAGTTCATACAGGATATAAACCATTTCAGTGTTCAGAGTGTCCGAAATGTTTTAGTGTAAAGGACAGTCTTGTGAAACATATGCTAGTACATACAGGAGATAAAACCTTTCAATGTTTAGAGTGTCTGAAATGTTTTAGTGTAAAAGCGTCTTGTGGAGACATACGAGAGTACATACAGGAGATAAACCATTTCAGTGTTCAAATTGCTTGAAACATTTTAGTTTAAAAAGGCAATCTTGGTTTCAACATATGCGAGTACATACAAAGATGAAACATGTTAGTGTTTAATGCAGTGATGGCTCATAGCTAAAATTACTGGAGGTGCTTCTTCAGAAACTTTTAGGCCCTTGTTTTAATATTGTGTAAAATGAAACGAGCATATAAAAAGAAAATTTATACATAAGTTAATAAAATTTATAAACAAAATTAAATAAAATGTGGAAGCTGATAATCATCTAATTCTATACTTTATCACATTCAAAAATCTGGTACATGATTTTTAAGCACAACACACGTCATTGAGTCAAAAAGAAACACTACCTTACACTTGTACAACTGTCGTAGGGGTTTGCCACGGAGATGTAGGTGAAAAAATACACACATAGGATGTTCTAGGAGGTGTATAATGTGAGAGTCTTGAGGGATAAAGCCCAGAGCCTGCCTGTGTGTGTCTGCTATGCCACCTTTACTGAACTCACTCACTCACTGACCACTGCCCGGGGGCACAGTGGTTCAAAGGGACTCGTGACATCACATAGCCAGTGACTCACATAATGGTTTTAATGAAGTCACATAGTCAGGGAGGCAGTGACTCGCATAACAGTTTTAACTAGGTACAGTGAAACCTCAAATTTTGAACTTAATCCATTCCAGGAGCTAGTTCTAAAGTTGAAAAGTTTGAAAGGCAAAGCAATATTTCCCATAAGAAATAATGAAAATACAATTAATCCATCCAGAAACCCAAAAATATTCACAAAAAAAATACATTTATTGATTGTATTACATTATAGTTTTACATACACACAACAAATATAGTGTACAATTATTAACCCTTTGAGGGTCGACAGGCCCTCTCCGAAACTCGTTCTCAGGGTCGGCCAAATTTAAAAAAAAAAAAAAATTATTTTTTCTTATGAAAAGATAGAGAATCATTTCCCGATCATAAAGACACCAAAAGTTTGAAATTTGATAGAAAACTTACGGAATTATGCTCTCGCAAAGTTAGCGGTCTCGGCGATGTTTACGCATCGGCGATTTTGCCCACTTTGAGCCCCATTTTCGGCCAATTTCACTGTACTAGTCGACAAAAAACATGAATATTTCGCTAGAACTCCATTTTTTCTATCGAATGGGTGCAAGAAACTACTCATTTATGAAATTCAACTATCCAGTACAGTGGTCAGAATTTAGCAATTTTGCCAATTTCACACAAATTTCAAAAGATGCCAATTTCCGAATAGGGTCCAGAATAAACAAGAAAGACATTCCTGGCACTAAAATGACATTTCCTCTAGTCATTATTCACGTCTCAAGGCCCCTCTTATATTCTTTTGCTTTCCACTTTGAATTTTTATTTTCACAAAAAATATAAGATTTACTGTTATGCAGACTACTGCATTAGTGTAAAAAATGGTTATAAATATTATTGGTGCACTTGTGAAAGAATATTAGACTCACCAGTTGACGTGTATTGCACGCTTGGCACGATTTGTTTACTTTTGAAGTTTGGTAAAAATCGAACATTTCTGCTACTTTGAGCTCAATTTCAAGGTACCTTTCTTTGTAAAACCAGTCAAAATCATCTCTATTTCTGTAATATGTCTTCCATTCTATAAAATGAGACCAAGAAAACTAGAATACAACAATAAATACCATACGAAAATACACTGCAAAGTCGCTGATTTATTAAAAAAAAATGGTCAAAGTTTTTTTTTTCTCATTATGCACTGTGTGCTGCAGGATTTTTTTTAGACTGTGCACACTGACCACATAGACCCATTCTTTCATATGAAGGCCTACCAGCTTTCTCCCACTAGATTTGAGGCCGCTAGAATTTATGAGTACTAGTACGTCAAAAACCCCTACGCGTAAGACGTACTAGTACGACGAAAACCCTCAAAGGGTTAATAAATTTAAATAAACATATAAAATAACATTTTTACTTACCTTTATTGAAGATTGGTGATGGTATCTGGAAGATAGGGAGGAGGAGAGAGGGAGTTGGGGTTAGTGTTTGGAAGGGGAATCCCCCTCCATAAGGACTTTAGGTGTCAAAGCCCTCTCTGAGGTTACTTCCCTTCTCTGTCTTTTAATGCCACTAGGACCAGCTTGAGAGTCACTGGACCCCTGACTCACAAAATAACTGTCCACAGTCCTCTGTTTCTGGCACCTCCTTAAGTTTTCCCCAAAATGGGACATGGTTTTTGTCACTGAACTTGTTGTCTAGATGGCTTTTTTCAGCTTGCTCAGGGTGGTACTTCTCCACAAACATTTGGACATCATTCCACTTGGCTCAAATCTCCTTAATCTTTGAAGAAGGCACCTCATCCACTCTCTCTTCCTCCTCCTCTGAAGCAAGTTCTTGATATTGTTCCAAATGAAGCTCTTCAGTGGTTTGCTCTTCCCTGTGGTCCTCCTCCAACTCTTCCCATCCCCCACCACTCACCTCCAGCCCCAGGTGTGTTCCTCCGGTGCCACAAAGGAGTCCACAACAGGCAGAGGGTCAGCTGGGTCAGGGTCAGCCTCAAACCCTTCAAAATCCCTCTTTTGGACACAATCTGGCCACAATTGTCTCCAAGCAGAGTTCAAAGGGCCCGGGAAAACACTCCCTCCCAAGCCTTACCTATAAGGCTTATGGGCTGTGGACTCTTTAATTTTTTTTTTCAACACATTGCCTCTTCAAGGGGGACTCCTTGCTGGTGAAAAGGCTTGGTCTGAGGAATTAGACCTATCGGGCCCTTTTTCCTCAGACCGAACCTAAATTTCCCCCCAATCTCCCTCCCCTATCCCATCCTCCCCATCCTCCCCTTTTTCCTTTCCTCCTCCTCCTCCCCACTCCTCCCTTTTGCCCTTCCTCTTTTTGTCCTTTGGGATTGCTCCCACAGGCGCCTAGTTCCTAGGTAGGGGAAAGGACACCGGGGGCCATCCCATTCCGTTGAGGTTTCTTGGCGGTGGCGTAGTTTGCCGTGGATCGGATTGCCTAATGATGTCCCGATCCCTCTCCGGTAAACCCGGAGTAGCTTTGGGTGTCTTTTGGGCGACGGGTGTATCTCTGGAAGCCACCTTTCGGATTCCGGGGGGGGTGGCTGAAGGGGGTTATGTTTTGTGCGGGATACCGGCCGCCCCCTCTTTTGTCCCCCCGGGTAGCTCGGCAGATGTGGGGTTGCTACCCGATTGCTGGTTTACGGGCAGAAGGGTAGGTATGCAGGGGTTCCCGCATCTGCGTACTGCGGTGGAGTCCCTGGGCGCGGAGGGAGATTTCGGGCCCCTTTCATTCCTCCTGGGAACTCCCCCCCCGGTCCCCCCTTTTTTTTTCTTTTTTTTATTTTTATTTTCTTTCTTCTTTTTTTTTTTTTCTAAAAACAAAAAGAAAGAAGTAACCAAACCCAGGCACCCTATCCGACCTGGTCCCCCCGGGCCCCCCTTCTTGAAACCGCCCCCCTTCGACCCCGCCTCGTTTTTGGGGACCCTTTTCGACTTCCTCATGCCTCTGTCCTTTTGGGGTGCTGTTTCCTCCCCCGTTTCGGGTACGAGGCCTCGACTGCTCCTTCGATTTTCAGACCTTCCTTCCCTTGATAGTTCCCCGGCCCTCCCCTCTATGGTGCGGCAATTTTCAAATCCCGACCCGTTCCCCCTCGGCCAACTCGGGTCCACGCCTAAACTAAACGAAAAT
Source organism: Cherax quadricarinatus (assembly GCF_026875155.1). NCBI lineage: Eukaryota > Metazoa > Arthropoda > Malacostraca > Decapoda > Parastacidae > Cherax > Cherax quadricarinatus. The sequence continues at coordinate 25,903,339 of NC_069481.1, read as the reverse complement.
TTACCCTGATGATATTTCCCCCCTTTCACCTTTGTTCTTCTCAGAAACATAAACACTCCTTCACAACCCCTTTCCACGTTCATTTCAAAACTGAACAGTGGACTAAATTCTCACTTTACGCCCCAACTTCCCTTTACTCCTATCTTTTGACCATAGTATTGGAAAGGGCCCCCTACCCCATGTTGGTAAAAATTTTTCTTTTCATGCCTTAAAGGGGACGCGATCTTTTCCGACAGAATGCTACCCAGGCCGTGAGCTCCTCGTTTTTCCTAAGATACGTTCCTGTCCCCCTTTGAAAACATCATTCCCTCAATTCTTGTAGTGGTCCGTTTTTCTCCCCCATACCATGTTCAACAAAATTTCCGACATGTGGCACCGACTTTTCTAGAACAGCTGGAACCCAAGATTCCCAATCCTAAAGGGTGACACTTACGTTCTTCCTGCCGGGCGGGACGATACCCTGAATGGGGCTGTTAACTTTTGACACCCGGGGGGGGGGGAACCCCCATCCTCATTTTATTAGCAGGACATCGGTTACAAGTTCGGGAAAAGGGATCCCTACACCCCAACAGTGAGAAATTGCTGGCGATTTTGGCCCTCCGGAAAAAATTCAGCATCCGAAAGCCCCTTTTCGTACCCTTTTTTCTTTGCCAATTTTTGTTCCCCCCCCTTCGTTAGGTCATTTTCCCGCCCGGATCTATTTTAAAGAGCGGGGAAAAACCTTATCAAAAAGGGCAAATCCCCCAGTCGTTTTCCTTTTCCCCCTCCAAGGGGCCCCCCCTTTTTTTTTTTTTTGTTTTTTTTCCCCCCTTTTGGACCCCTCTTTACACCCACCCTTGGGACCTCTCCCCAATCATCCCGTATCTAATCCCTTTTTTTGTCCTCGGCTCGACGTCCCTATTCAAAGCTCAGTCTAATCCGTTCTTTTGAGTTTTCTCTTTCAAGCCCCGTATCGACGAGACCTCACGACACCTCTCCCAAACGTCCCCCTTTCCAAAAAAAAAAAAGGCCCCAAAAACCCCCACCCACCTCCCCTCCCCTTTCCTCCCTGTTCTTCCCTATTCTCCCTTTTCAGGTTTATTAAATGAGATTCCCCCCTTTTCCCTTAAGTCTTCCCCCTGCCCCCCCCCGTTTCTTCCCCTTTTTGCCCCTCCCCCGGGTTTCCCCCCTTTTTTTTTCCCCCCCCCCGTTCTCCAATTTTTCCACCCCTTTTCCCCCCCCCCTACCCTTGGTCTCCAATACGCAATCTTTATTCCCCCCCATCCCTCCTATTTTCCCCCAACTCAATTGAAAAACTTTAACAACCTTTTTTTCGGCCCCTCGGAAATCCCCTTTTTGCCCCTTTTCCCCTTTTTTTTTTCCACTTTCCTCCTTTTTACACACCCCCCCGCGTTGAACTTTTTTTGTCCCCGTACTTTTTTTAACCCTTTACTTGGGAAATTTCCGCGGATTTTGTACTTTTAAATTCCTCTCCTTTCGTGGTGCCCTAGGGTAAGGGGACTTAGAACTCCCATTTTCCCCTGGGGGCAATGACCCCAAAAAACTGAACAAACAGCAGGCTTTCCCGGAGGCAGGCAACCCACCCGGGTTAAAAACCCCAACCCATCAGGTCATCACAACCAAAAACCGAAAACCCCCTTTTTGCACAACTTTGGATTAAAACAAACCCCCCCATCACCTTATTTTTCCAACCCATTTTTTAAACTCCAACTTTTCCCCTTTTAAATTCTTTGGGGGTTTGTCCACCTAAATTATTCCAACCTTTTTAACCCCCTAATTAAATTTTTTAATTAAAAACCTTTCATCCCTACTAGTTTTCAGAATATTTCACCCCTTTTTTTATTTTCCCGTTTTTTTAAAAATCTTCCCCCTTTTAATTTTCAGAGATTTTATTTTTGGGGCCAAAAATCTTTCAAGAAAGGTTTTTTTCAGGGATATCTT
>NC_069481.1:25822280-25900898 GCF_026875155.1 Cherax quadricarinatus | reverse complement strand
AAAGTGGGGGGGGCCCCGTCGCAAATCATGCATTCTTGTCCAGGTGGTGTATGGTCAAAAAAAGGAGAGCTCATGTCTTCCAGACCCGCACCTCATCCTTCAAGCTAGGCTGCAGTTCTCCCTAGCTAACTTAACCTAGTGTTTGCCTACATTATCGGCCTATTACTACCTATGTTAAGGTCTTAGGTCTACATTATTATATCTACAGTTGCCTCAATAATCTTAAATATTAATGTACTAACAGTATACTACTTACTTCTAACAAGAAGAGTAAATCTATAAGTTAATAAGTGCCTACCATCCACGCTCGACAATCCTGGAGAGAACGCTTTTGTTTGGGTGAGTTTAAGGGCCACCCAGCTCAGCCGTTCCATAACGGCCATGCTGTGAACCCTTTGTACACTGTATCTGTCCTGTGGAACTTTAGGGACCAAATAAATTTCCACAACAAATCCAACCCACTAACAGCATAAATGCTATACCCAAGAAATAAGCTTTGATAAACCTATTTACTCATGTGCATGACCGACTCAGAGCCAACCCCTCTCACTAATGTATTTATCCAACCTAAATTTGAAACTACCCAATGTTTTAGCTTTGATCACACTACTAGGCAGACCATTCCACTCATCAGCTACCCCTATTACCAATGTTCATTCATACATTTTATTAGTGCTCTACATTTATTTGGCATTCTTTTCTGCATGTAAATCTATATTTAAGCTAGGTAAGTGGCCCCTGAAGTGACCTAGAGTCATAAGAACATAAGAAATGAGGAACACTGCAGCAGGCCTGTTGGCCCATAGTAGGCAGGTCCTTTACAATTCATCCCACTAACAAAACATTTGCCCAACCCAATTTTCAATGCTACCCAAGAAATAAACTCTGATATGCAAGTCCCACTCAAATCCAACCCCTCTCACTCATGCATTTATCCAACCTATCCTCCTTATGGAGGGGGATTCCCCTTCCAAACAATAACCTCTCTTCCCTTCCTCCTCCTCCCTGTCTTCCATTCATCAACAACAGCTTTCAATAAAGGTAACTGTCATGTTTAATGTTCATTATTTTTGTGTATTATAAATCTATCTTTAAGATAAAAAAAAATTGTTGTTGATACTTCTGGGTGTCAGGAACGGATTAATTGTATTTACATTATTTCTTATGGGGAAAATTGATTCAAAAATCGTAGATTTCGATAATAGTAGCACCTCCAGGAACAGATTAATTACGAAAAATGAGGGACCACTGTAGTTTTGTTAGGTAGGATGTAACATTCATATATTTTTATTATGTGGTCATAGTTCAAGTCTTGATTGTCTAACTACTGTAATTATCGCTTGTGGCTTGTTACTCTGCCGGCTTCTCGGTGTTGCTGGGCAGCAACTGTCCACAGAGCTATCACATGATCGAGGGGGTGTGTTCACACTTCGCCTGAAGTAGTCAGTCTGGGCTAGATTCCCTTGGTGGTTGGACGTATTCCTGACAAGACGTGCCTAACTCTCCCTTATTGGCCCTTGTTGGAAGATCGTCTCTGTAGCTTTCTTGTTGGTTCTGTAGAATTCTGTTCACAGAACATTGTCTAGACTTATTGATTTTTGACGTTGTACTGAGGTTGTGTGTCGCATAGACACTCTGAGCAACTCAGGTCCTGAGCTGTATCTTCTGAGCTAACTTGTACTAGTATCTGTGTACTGTCACAGTCAGGGATTTTCTTATGCTGAACTTAGATTCAGTAGTATGGGAGTTTTGTGACTTTTGTGGAGGATCTGCAGATGGTCCCTACTTAATGTCGTTATATTATCTCCTTGATCCTGATTCTGTGTCGTAGTTGCTTGTTATATTGCTGTTGGGCTTAGCGGTCGTTTATTGTTCAAGCAAGCTGTTCTGATTTCCAGGTGGTCAAGAAGTTAGATTATGTGAGGACTTCGTCAGTCACTGGTTTAAGTCTAGTCGAGTTGTGAGACATAGCGAACTACTTAGAGCACTTACACATATACACACAAACTTCTTTGTATATTGTATTAAATGTTAATGTACCAGATGGTACTTAAGACGTATAAATGTGATATGTGCTTCGCACATTTACTATGTACATGAGACAGTTAGTGATTAATATTATTTTGACTTTCTGTGATTATTTAATTTTTAATTTGATCAATATACTCCTAAGACCATCTTTGTTCAATAAACTTATTAAATTTTAATTTCTCTAGTTTGTAAGCCTCCAGTTGTAATCTGAAGCCTTATATTCCTTATTGATTCTAATGGATAATGGACACTAGGATACTGAGTCTACTTGTTGCGGAAAACCCAGTAAACAGGTCTGTATGTAGAGGGCAGTCCTTATAGTATTCATGGAGATTCTAAGCTTATTAGAAATCGCATTTTTCTGTAACAATTTGCATCCTTTCACAACTACAACTTCCTTGATTTCCTTTTTCTTGGCGTCAGTAGAAGCAAATGGTTGTATGGGGTTATTTATTCTTGGCTAGCTCGGCGAACGCACTCACTTTCATATTTTGCATCGTGATTCTTTCTTGTAATTCTATACTGTTCTCACCCTCTTTATCAAAGGGCTGGCACTAGAAGAAGTTTCTTTGGGCCATAGAGGCTTTATTTAGCAGTTACAAGCATTTAAAAATGAAAAATGGCAATAATACAAAATGTATATAATGAATGCATGGGTATCATACTCACACTGGCTGTGTAAATAGTGGCCACTCTGGCTTGGACATGGAGTGTCAGGGACTTGTCACCGCTCAGGCTGTGCGACACGTTATCGGACGTATGATTATCACCGAGTCCCAGAGACGATCATGAGCCAAGTTTTGACGTAAAAAAACGTTACTTATTCCGAATATTATGTATTCCAATTGATGACTTAATCTGGGGGTCCACTGTATATGGTTCACTTGTGGTTATGTGTACCAGTACCTAAATAAAACTAGTTGCTGTAAAGCAGTACAGCCCGACAGGACCAACCCAAGAAGTGGATGGATGAAGGTACATCAGGGTTTCCATGAATTTTCTGGCATTCCTGAGTGTCCTTTTGGTTACAAATATTAAAAACCTCATTGAACTATAAATCACTTCAGTATTCTTCATCTACTGACTAGTCACGCTTCCTATAATGTCTACCTTCACTGATACCATTTTGTTGAGCAGCAATCTATATATGGGATGCTTTTCCTCATGTAAAATCTTAGTCCTGGCTTTGTGTCTGTAGATGTCTTCCTTTTATATTACCTATTGTTAAAGTTTCATACTTTCATAACACTAATGTATTTTCCTTGTCTTTCCTTTCTCTCTACCTAGGTGTGTTCTGTGTTTTGGTGCCACTTCATGGCCGCTACCTCTCTTGCAGTGTTCTTTTTCTTGTCTGTCAGACTTCTACACTTATACTTCTACTATTAGTTCAACTACACACATTTTTCTGACTCATATTCACTACTTAATACTTCTTCCACTACTATCTCAATTAATTCTTATATTTTTTCTTACCTTCTTTGTCAGTCCTTGATCCTACTTTGTACATGTACTGGCTCCCTTACTTTGTGTGTTATTGTGTGACTAATGGTCCGAGTTGACATTAACAATATTGCCTAATGTCTTGGTGTGGGTGTGTTTATAGCACTCCTACTAACCTTCAAGAGGCTTTATGTCAATGTTTCTCTTGAGAAGTATTTTGTGGAAGATACTGGTTGTATATTAAAGACACTATATCTTCAGTACTTCAGAAACTACAGTTGTAAGATACAAGGTTTTGTATCGTTACAAGACACTATATTTCAGTACTTCTCAGCAAAGCACCAGTGTAAAGACTACCAGTTTGTATCATACAAGACCACTATATCTTCAGGTACTTAAAGAAAAACCAGTTGCTAAGACTACGGTTGTTCGTACATGCCACTATATCTTCAGGTACTTCAAGAAACACAGTGTAAGACATCCAGGTAGTATCATAAAAGACTCTAATCTTCAGTACTTCAGAAGCACCATGTGATTAGACTAACAGGTTGTTCCGTACAAGAAACTATATCTTCAGTACTTCAAGAAGCACAGTGTTAGACGACCAGGTTTGTTATCTTACAAGACACTATTATCTTCAGTACTTCAGAAAAACACCACTGTAAGATACAGGGTGTTTCATTACAAGACACTTTTTCTTCAGTACTTCAAGAACCACCAGTGTAGGTACCAGGTTGTATCTTACAAGTACACTCTATCTTCTCAGGGTACTTCTGAAGCACAGGGTAAGATCTACTAGTTGTATCTTAAAGACACTATACTTCAGTACTTCATGAAGCACCAGTGTAAGACTACCAGGTTGTATCTTACAAGGACACTATATCTTCAGTACTTCAAGAAGCACAGTGTAAGACTACAGGTTTGTATATTTCAGGACATATATCTTCAGTACTTCAAGAAGCACCAGTGTTAAGATACAGGTTGTATCTTTCACAGACAATATATCTTCATACTTCATGATAGCACCAGTGTAAGGCTACAAGTTGTATCTCATAAAAGACATATATCTTCAGACTTCAAGAAGCCCAGTGTAAGACTACCAGGTTGTATCTTACAAGTCACTATATCTTCAGTACTTCAAGAAGCACACTTGTAAGGACTACCAGGTAGTATCTTATCATGTGGGACACAAAATCTTCGTACTCAAGAAAGCACCAGTGTAAGATACCAGGTTGTATGTACAAGAACTTTCTTCAGTACTTCAAGAAGCACCAGTGGTAAAGAATTCAGGTTGTATTTACAAGACATATATCTTCAGTACTTCAAGAAGCACCGTGTAGACTACCTGGTTGTATCTTACAAGACCACTATATCTTCAGAATACTGCATGAAGCAACAGTGTAAGACTACCAGGTTGTATCTTACAAGGACATAATCTTCAGTACTTTTCAAGAAGCACCAGTGTAAGATACAGGTTGCTATTTACAAGACACTATATCTTCAGTTTTCAAGAAAGGCACCAGAGTAAGGGACTACCAGGGTTGTATCTTACAAGACAATAATATCTTACAGTACTTAGAAGCACCAGTGTAGTCACCAGGTTATATCTTTCAAGAAACCATATCTTCGGTACTCAAGAAGCACCAGTGTAAAGACTACCGGTTTGTTGTATCTACAAGACCACTATATTTCAGTATTCAAGAAGCACCAGTTGTAAGACTTACCAGGTTTGTATCTTACAGCACACTACTATCTTCGTACTTCAAGAAGCACCAGTGTAAGACTACTGGTTGTATCTTAAGGACACTATATCTTAAGTACTTCAAACAGCACCAGTGGTACGACTAACGGTTGTATTTACAAGACACTATATCTTCAGTAATTCAAAGAAGGACAACACCTTGTTTTTTTATGAATTGTTAATGGTCAGGTATTATAATTAAAGATTTTTACTTTTTTATATTGCGAACTCTATCTAGAAATTGCATGGCAGTTAATAGAAAAAATCGTTAGTAATATTGTTGTTTAAAAATTTTCCATCAAAAAAAGGAAACAACATTTAAACCAATAGAAAAATAATGAAAATGTTTCTGCAGTGTATCTTCAGTGTTTTACGTAGTAATATCTGTTTTTGTTTAACACAAAAAAACTAAAATTATACTGTAGTTTTTTAAAAACACATGAAATAACGTTATCAGTGATCCATAGGTAGAAATTGTTTTTGGCCTAAAACAAATCTAAACTTGTAATTATATATTCATGTGAATATATATATGTCTACGTTCACAAATATTATTTACCAAAAAATAAATCTCTTGAAATCCACCTTCGAGAGTTACAAATATTAAATTACATACCACTTTGAGTGAATAATATATTTTAAAGTATGTAGAGTATCGAAAAAAATGTGAAGGAAAATAAACCATTCTTTTTCAGTGTCTGAGTGTCTGAATTATCAGTTAGTTAAAAAATTGCGTTTGTGTCACACATGAAAATCATAAGGAGATAAACCATTTCAGTGTTCCGAGTGTCGGAATTGTTTTTTTAGTGTAAATTGCAGTCTTGTGAGACATATGTAGTGCCATTCAGCGAGATAACCTTTTCAAGTGTTCAGAGTGAGTGTGTTCAATGTTTTTGATCAATAATACAGTCTTGTGAGACATATGCAAGACATAAAGGAGATAAACCATTTCGTTGTTTCAGAGTGCATGATAGGTTTTAGTCAGAAACTATTCGTCCTTGCTGACAAATATGAGGAAGTACATGCAAAGAGGATAAACCATTTCAGTGTTGCTAAAGTGTCATGAAATGATTTTGTGTAAAACGCCAGTCTTGTGAAGACATATAGAGAATACATACAGGAGATAAACCATTTCAGTGTTCGAGTGTCAGAAATGTTTTCGTGTTTAAATGCAGTTTGAGAGGCATATGCAAGTACATAAAGGAGATAAACCATTTCGATGTTCAGAGTGCCTGAAAGGTTTTAGTCAAAAATATAGTCTTGTGACACATATGAGAGTACATGCAGGAGATAAACCATTTCAGTGTTCAAAGTGTCTGAAATGTTTTAGTGTAAAACGCAGTCTTGTGAGACATATGAGAGTACATACAGGAGATAAACCATTTCAATGTTCAGAATGTCTGAAAGGTTTTAGTCAAAAAGGCCATCTTGTGAAACATATGCGACTACATACAGGAGATAAAACATTTCAGTGTTCAGAGTGTCTGAAATGTTTTACTGGGAAATATAGTCTTTTAATGCACATGAGAGTTCATACAGGATATAAACCATTTCAGTGCTCAGAGTGTCTGAAATGTTTTAGTGTAAAAGACAGTCTTGCGAAACATATGCTAGTACATACAGGAGATAAACCATTTCAATGTTCAGAGTGTCTGAAATGTTTTAGTGTAAAAGACAGTCTTGTGAGACATACGAGAGTACATACAGGAGATAAACCATTTCAGTGTTCAAATTGCTTGAAACATTTTAGTGAAAAAGGCAATCTTGTGCAACATATGCGAGTACATACAAAGATGAAACATGTTAGTGTTTAATGCAGTGATGGCTCATAGCTAAAATTACTGGAGGTGCTTCTTCAGAAAACTTTTAGCCATTGTTTTAATATTGTGTAAAATGAAACGAGCATATAAAAAGAAAATTTATACATAAGCTTGATAAAATCATAAACAAAATTAAATAAAATAGCTGGAAGCATGATAATCATCTAATTCTATACTTTATCACATTCAAAAATCTGGTACATGATTTTTAAGCACAACACACGTCATTGAGTCAAAAAGAAACACTACCTTACACTTGTACAACTGTCGTAGGGGTTTGCCACGGAGATGTAGGTGAAAAAATACACACATAGGATGTTCTAGGAGGTGTATAATGTGAGAGTCTTGAGGGATAAAGCCCAGAGCCTGCCTTTGTGTGTCTGCTATGCCACCTTTACTGAACTCACTCACTCATTGACCACTGCCCGGGGGCACAGTGGTTCAAAGGGACTCGTGACATCACATAGCCAGTAAGATAAGATAAGATAATATTTCGTTCGGATTTTTAACCCCGGAGGGTTAGCCACCCAGGATAACCCAAGAAAGTCAGTGCGTCATCGAGGACTGTCTAACTTATTTCCATTGGGGTCCTTAATCTTGTCCCCCAGGATGCGACCCACACCAGTCGACTAACACCCAGGTACCTATTTGCTGCTAGGTGAACAGGACAACAGGTGTAAGGAAACGTGTCGAAATGTTTCCACCCGCCGGGAATCGAACCCGGGCCCTCCGTGTGTGAAGCGGGAGCTTTAGCCACCAGGCCACCGGGCCACACCACCAGGCCACCGGGCCACACCGTGACTCACATAATGGTTTTAATGAAGTCACATAGTCAGGGAGGCAGTGACTTGCATAACAGTTTTAACTAGGTACAGTGAAACCTCAAATTTTGAACTTAATCCATTCCAGGAGCTAGTTCTAAAGTTGAAAAGTTTGAAAGGCAAAGCAATATTTCCCATAAGAAATAATGAAAATACAATTAATCCATCCAGAAACCCAAAAATATTCACAAAAAAAATACATTTATTGATTGTATTACATTATAGTTTTACATACACACAACAAATATAGTGTACAATTATTAATAAATTTAAATAAACATATAAAATAACACTTTTACTTACCTTTATTGAAGATTGGTGATAGCATCTGGAAGATAGGGAGGAGGAGAGAGGGAGTTGGGGTTAGTGTTTGGAAGGGGAATCCCCCTCCATAAGGACTTTAGGTATCAAAGCCCTCTCTGGGGTTATTTCTCTTCTCTGTCTTTTAATGCCACTAGGACCAGCTTGAGAGTCACTGGACCCCTGACTCACAAAATAACTGTCCACAGTCCTCTGTTTCTGGCACCTCCTTAAGTTTTCCCTAAAATGGGACATGGTTCTGTCACTGAACTTGTTGTCTAGATGGCTTGTTTCAGCTTGCTCAGGGTGGTACTTCTCCACAAACATTTGGACATCATTCCACTTGGCTCAAATCTCCTTAATCTTTGAAGAAGGCACCTCATCCACTCTCTCTTCCTCCTCCTCTGAAGCAAGTTCTTGATATTGTTCCAAATGAAGCTCTTCAGTGGTTAGCTCTTCCCTGTGGTCCTCCTCCAACTCTTCCACATCCTCACCACTCACCTCCAGCCCCAGGGTGTTCCTCGGTGCCACAATGGAGTCCACAACAGGCAGAGGGTCAGCTGGGTCAGGGTCAGCCTCAAACCCTTCAAAATCCCTCTTTTGGACACAATCTGGCCACAATTGTCTCCAAGCAGAGTTCAAAGTCCAGGAAATCACTCCCTCCCAAGCCTTACCTATAAGGCTTATGGAGCTGTGGACTCTTTATATTTTTTTTTCAACACATTGCCTCTTCAAGGGGGACTCCTTGGCGTGGTGAAGAGGCTATTGGTCTGAGGAATTAGACCTGTCGGTCTCCTTCCTCAGACTGAACCTAATCACTCCCAATCCCCTCTTTCCCTATTCCATCCTCCCCAACCTCCTTTTTTTCCTTTCTTCCTCCTCCTCCCCACCTTTCCCTTTTGCCCTTCCTCTTCTTGGCATTTGGGATTTTTTCCACAGGCACGCTAGTTCCTAGGTAGGGGAAAGGGTACCGGGGTCCATCCCATTCCGTTGAGGTTCTTGGCAGTGGCGCAGTTTGCCATGGAATCTGAATCACCTGGGGATGTCCCGATCCCTTTCCATATCCCGGAGGGTGGCTTTGGGTGTCTTTCAGGCGACAGGTGTATCTCTGGAAGCCACCTTTTGGATTCCGGGGGTGGTGGCCGAAGGAGGTATGTGCTGTGGCGGATATCTGGCTGCTCTCTCTTTTGACCACTGAGGTAGATCAGCAGATGTGAGGTTTCTATCCCGGATTGCTGGTTTACTGGCATGAAGGGTAGGGTATGGCACGGGTTCCATGCTGCATCTGCGCTACTTGCGGTGCTGAGGTCCTCTTGGGCATGGAGGGAGATTTCTGGCCCTTTCATTCTTCCTACAAACTATCCCTCCCCGGTCCCCCCTTTTTTCTTTTTTTTTCTTTTTTTCTTAAAAACAAAAAGAATGAAGTAACTTAACCATGGAGTTCCCAATCCATGGCCCCGCTACCCCCAGGCCCCTTCTTGTTACCGAACCCCATTCTGACCTCGCCTCATCTTTTGACCACTCTCCGGACACTCCTAAGGCCCCTGTACCTCTTGCTGGTGCTGTTTTGTCACTCACTTCAGGTGCCAGGGTTTTGACTGACTCCTTCAATTTGTCTGACCTCCGCTCTTCTTTGACTATGCTTCCGGCCTCTCCCTCTATGGTGCGGCAATTTTCGAATTGCCAGCCCATTTCATGTTGGACCAACTCCGGTCCCACTCCTAAATGCCAATGACAATTGCCCTATGATACTGTACTTCTTTGCCACCTTCTTGTTCTACTCAGAAAAGACCGACACATTGTACTCTCCCTTTACTCGCTCAGTTTCAGAATGCACAATGGACTAAATTCTTTACTTTATGACTGACTTCCTCTATTGTCTATCTTTCCTACCATAGTATTGGCAAGGCACTCCTCCGCCATGTTGGTAGAGATATTTCCTTTCATGCTCTTAAGAGTGGTACATGCATCATCACAGTCCAGAATGCTACCCACGCTCATGATCTTTCTCTTCTTTCACATATTGATACTATTCCTATCACTATCAAGAAACATTATACCCTCAATTCTTGTAGTGGTACTGTCATTCTGCCCCATACCATAGTCCAACAGAATTTCCAGACATGTGGCACCTAAAGTCAGTTCCTGATCAGCCGGGCTGTGGCTCATACGTTGGTTTGCGTGCAGCCAGCAGCAACAGCTTGGTTGATCAGGCTCTGATCCACCAGGAGGCCTGGTCACAGACCGGGCCGCGGGGGCGTTGACCCCCGGAACTCTCTCCAGGTAAACTCCAGGTAATGATATTCTCGAACAGCTGGAACTCCAAGATCTCCCAGTTCTCGAGGTAGGCAACTTACGTTCTTCCTGCCCATGGGCAGAGATGATACCCTTGCAATGTTGCTCATTTAACTTTTGACAGCTGTGAACTCCCATCCTCTATTTATGTAGCAAGACATCGGTTACAAGTTCGAAAGGTGATCCCTACACCGCAACAGTGTAGAAATTGCTGGCGATTTGGCCACCCAGCGAAATATTGCAGATCTATATGCCCAGTCTGTGGTGCCAATGACCATTCTAATATGTCTTGCAGTCGACCTCCCTCTTGCCTTAATTCTCATGAGGCTCACCCTTCGTACTCTCGCCGTTACCTAGTCTACTTAAATGAGTGGGAAATTCATTGCCTCAAGGAGGCAGAAGGTCCCCCTTATGTTACGGCAGTTTCTCATCTCCACCTCCAAGGAAGACTACCCCATGTTTCTTATTCTTGTGTTTCAAAATGTCCCCCCACTTCTGGGGTCCCATCTTCTGCAGCCTCCTCTGCCATTGCCCCTCCCATAGCCACTCCTGTTTCTAATTCTTTTGCTGTCCTGGGCTCAGATGTCCCTACTTCAACACCTCAGTCTGTTCTCACTTCTTCGTGTTCTCCCTCACAAACCCCGGTATCGACAAGACCTCATACAACACCTCCTCCCAATTGTCCCTCTACTTCTCAGAAGTCCAAAAAATCTCCTTTAACCCCTCCTTCCCTTCTTCCACCTCCTCATTTTACCTTCCCAGTCTCTGTACCTGGGTCTTCCCCTCTCACTTGCTCTGTTACAAATGTAGAGGTTCACCTTCCTCCTTGTACTGTGCCTTCCTCCCCTGTTCCCTCCCAAGTTTTTTCCACTTCTGCCACCTCCCAGTTTTCTGCCTCTTCTGTCCCCTACCACACTTCTACAGTTCCCTCCACCCTCTCGCCCCCTCCTACCTTGGTACAGTCCATTACAGTTCCAATCTTTACTCAAACTCATCCTCCTTCCATCTCCAATATTGTCTCCCATACGACATCTCTGAACTCCAAAACACTAGAAGCAATCTCTGAATATATTGCAGAGACCAAACCATCAATGGATACTGATCCACCCTCTGTTCCTTCTCTTTCCTCTTCTCCATCTGCGCAACTCTTTTCTTCACAGGGCACTGTTCCTTCGCTGCTTGAACGTTTTCCGCTGCCACCCCATGTGGAGTTTTCTAACCCCTCTAGTCCGTAGGTACCCTTACCTGTGGATTTCTAGTATCTTTATCGTTGCCAATCATGACCTATTTACAGCGGAATATACGCAGCCTCGGGTAATCAGGGTGAGCTTCAGATGTTGCTCTCCCAGTTTTCCCCTGTTGGTGTTTGCTTACAAGAACTAAAATTACACTCTGCTGTTATCTATCCCATCTCAGGCTATAATTTATTGTATTCTTTGGATCCTTTTCTTGATGGGACCTTTAATGAAAGTGTCCTTCTACGCACTGATATTCCGTACCATCAGCTATTTGTTCATACTTCGCTGCAGTACACAGCAGCCTGTATCCATTTGCATAGGTGGTATACACTCTTTTTCTTTGTATCTCTCTCCTTCTCAGGCATTATCTATCCTGGATATTGCCTTTCTTGGTTTGTCATTACTGCCACCAATTTGTTACTTGGCGATTTTAATACCCATCATTTCCTCTGGGGGTCTCACTGTGATTCCCGTGGCATTCAGAGGCTTTCTTGCTTCCCACCCCCTCCATGTTTTAAATACAGATGCTCACACCCATTTTGATCCTCAGACTCATACTCTCTCTTTCATTGATCTCTCAGTCTGCTCTTCCTCCGTTGCACTAGACTTCACCTGGTCTGTTCTCCCAGATGTACATGACAGTGATCATTTTCCAATCATTCTTACTTCCCCTTCATATTCACCACCTCTTCGTAACCCGTGCTGGCAATTTGATCAGGCAAATTGGGACCTTTGCTCACAACTAACTGTTTTTAGTGAGGTTCCTTCTTCGTCCTCCATTGATGAGCTTTTACACCTCTTCTCGTCCTCAGTTTTAACTGCAGTTTTTCATTCTATACCCCCAACCTCGGGCAGGCATTCTCAGAAATGCGTGCCTTGGTGGTCTTTTGCTTGTGCTCATGCAGTACGTTTGAAATGCGCTGCATGGGGCAGGTACCAGTACAACAGAACCACTGAGAGACTTCTTGATTCTAAGCAGAAGCATGCGATCACTCGCCGTGTCATCTGTGGCGCTAAATGCACTTGCTGGTGAGATTATGTCTCAACCATCACCTCTGCTTCCTCTATGAGAGCAGTCTGGAAAAAAGTACGGAAACTGAGTGGTAAATATTCTCCTGACCCGGCTCCTGTTCTGCGGGTTGCCGGTGTAGATATAGCAAACCCTCTAGATGTTGCCATTAAAATTGGCAATCATCTGGTCTGTATTTCTCTGGGGCTCCATCTATGCCCCCTGTTTCTTTCCTCCAAGTCTGCCAGAGAGTTAGCACCCTTGGACTTTTCTTCTCTCAGAGAAGAACAGTATAATGTGCCTTTTACACTTCAGGAACTGCAGGCAACACTCTCAGCTTGCTGATCATCGACAGCTGGGCCTGATGACATTCATATTCATATGTTACAACATTTACATCAGTCAGCCCTTGCAGTCCTCTTACGCCTTTTCAATCTTATTTGGTCACAATGAGCTCTTCCACAGCTGTGGAAATCTGCCATTGTTCTCCCTTTCCACAAACTGGGTACTACGGGACATGAAGCCTCTCAATATCGTCCCATCGCTCTTACCAGTGCAGTTTGCAAAGTGATGGAACGTCTGGTAAACAGACGTTTAATGTGGTATTTAGAGACACACAACAGTCTCTCCACTCATCAATATGGCTTTCGTAAGGGCCATTCTACCATAGACCCCTTACTATGCTTGGATACGTATGTTCATAATGCCTATGCGAATAACCACTCAGTTACTGCCATATTTTTTGATCTTGAGAAGGCATATGACACAACTTGGAGGTATAATATTTTGGCCCAAGCCCACTCCTTAGGCCTCCGAGGCAATCTACCACCTTAAGAACTTTTTAACTGACAGATATTTTTGTGTTCGAGTCAATAATGTGCTCTCCCCAGACTTTGTCCAAGCTGAAGGTGTCCCTCCGGGATGTGTTCTGAGCACAACACTTTTTCTCCTTGCTATAAATGATTTGGCCTCTGTTCTTCCACCCAATGTTTGGTCATCACTCTGTGTAGATGACTTCACTATTGCTTGTGCAGGCACTGACTGTTGCCTCATTACAGTTTCTCTCCAGCATGTGGTCGACCGTGTTTCCAGTTGGGCCACCACGCATGGGTTTAAATTATCCAGTACCAAAACTCACCAAATTACTTTCGCTAGACGCTCTGTCATCTCCAATCATCCTTTGTACCTCTATGGCTCACGTATCCCTGAACATGATGCAGTCAGGTTTGTAGGCCTTCTCTTTGACCATAGGTTATCCTGGAAACCCCACATTACCTCTCTGAAGGCAACTTGTCACAGCGGGCTGAACCTTCTTAAAACCCTTGTTCATCTTTCATGGGGAGCTGATTGTCGAACTCTCCTTCACCTACATTCAGCCCTCATTTTATAGAAACTCGATTATGGTGACCAGATCTATTCAGCAGCCTCTCCTGCTACTCTCTCTAGCCTTAACCCCATCCATCACCAAGGATTACGTTTATGCCTTGGTGCTTTTCGCTCTTTTCCTGCTGAGAGCCTCTATGCAGAAGCGAATGTTCCATCCTTGTCTGATCGCCGTGATGCCCACTGCCTTTGCTACTATGTACGCTCTCACTATCTCCGCAATCCTTCCATTTATAGAATGGCCACTGATATTAGTGGACATTCTTTATTTGTTTGCCACCCCTGTTTGCTCCATCCTTTCTCTTCTCGCCTACATTTACTGTTGTCTTCCCTTCAGTTACCACCTTTATATGTTCATGTAGCATCTCACTTTTCCCTACCCCCTTGGGAAGTTCCAGCTGTTTGGGTCTGTTCTTTCTCACTCCCTTGCTCAAAAGTCCAACTGCCTATGGTGGCTTCCCGCTCTCTTTTTCTTAACCACTTCCACTCTCATTCTCATGCCATTGCAGCATACACAGATGGCTCTAAGTCTTCTGACAGCATTTTATTTGCAGCAGTGTTTCCAGACAGCATCGTGCAAAGGCATTTACTATCTTTGGCTAGCATTTTTACTGCTGAATTGTATACCATTCTTGCAGCACTTACTCGTATCGCATCTATGCCTGTGTCATCATTTGTGGTTGTCTCAGACTCCCTTAGTGCTCTACAGGCTATACGGAAATTTGATACACCTTGCCCCCTAGTTCTCCATATCCAACTTTGGCTATGCCGTATCTCTACCAAGCATAAGATATTGATTTTGTGTTGGGACCCCTGGTCATGTTGGCATACAGGGCAATGAACAGGCAGACACTGCTTCGCGGTCAGCAGTACATGACCTACCAATTTCATATAGAGGAGTTCCATTTCTGGACTATTTTGCTGTAATAGCTACCCACCTTCACACCCGTTGGCAACAACGTTGGTCAACTGTACTCGGTAACGAACTTCATTCTATTAAACCAAGCATAGGTTACTGGCCATCTTCTTGTCATCAGTGCCGAGGTTGGGAGACTACTCTCTCCCGCCTTCGCATTGGCCACAATCGTCTTACTCATGGGTATCTCATGGAGAGGCAGCCTGTTCCTCTCTGTGAGAAGTGTCAAGTTCCAGTATCGATTAGCCACATTCTGTTAGACTGCCCTCTTTATCAACGAGCACACAGAATTTACCTCCAATGTCGTCTCCACTCTACTACTCTCTCTTTACCTTCCCTTCTTGCTGATGGATCCTCCTTTAATCCTGACTCTCTCATTGACTTTTTGACAATGACTGATTTACTCCACAAACTCTGATGATGATGCCTTTCGCACTCCGTTCTGCCCTTTCTACCCCAATCTCTTGCTGCCCTCTACCCTTTCACCATCCACTGCCCCGCTGTTCTCCATAACCTATTACTCATCCATCTCCTTCTACCCACCTGATACCCTTGCTTCCTTCCTGCCCTGCAGTACTGTATAGCCCTTGTGGTGTAGCGCTTCTTTTTTATTATAATAATTTAACACATTTGCCTATTCCCACTAAGGCAGGGTGGCCCGAGAATGAACTTTCATCATCATTCACTCCATCACTGTCTTGCCTGAAGGGTGCTTTACACTACAGTTCATAAAACTGCAACATTAACACCCTTCCTTCAGAGTCCAGGCACTGTACTTCCCATCTCCAGGACTCTAGTCCAGCCTGCCAGTTTCCCTGAATCCCTTCGTAAATGTTACTTTGCATACACCAACAGCACTTCAAGTATTAAAAACCATTTGTCTCTATTCACTCCAGCTGTATAGTCCTTGTGGCTTAGCGCTTCTTTTTGATTATAATAATAATCTATTCACTCCTATCAAATAAACTCACGCATGTTTGCTGGAAGCCCAAGCCCCTTGCACACAAAACCTCCTATACCCCCTTCCTCCAACCTTTCCTAGGCTGACCCCTAACCCGCCTTTCCCACTGTAGATATTGAAGTGATTCCTCCAGAACTCTCTTAGGGTCAACTTAGTGTCTGAGGTCACTTTATAGCACTTTTCAAACACTGCTTTTGTGTAGAGTTTTTTGAACTTAGAAATAACCTACTGGTCCATAGGCTGGAGGAGAGTGGTGTTAGGAGGCAAGAACTTAACTGTTATAAAACTGAAGTCCCTAGACAAGAGGTCTACTAAGTTTGGAGGATGATGAGAAGCATTGTCCATTAACGGGAGGCACTTGAGTGGCAAATTATTGTCTAGGAAGTATTTTCTCACACTGGGGCCAAACACTTCATGGATCCACTCTTTGAAAATTTGCCTTGTCACCCATGCCTCATTATTTGCTTTCAAAACACACAGTCTATTCTATTGTTTTTATTAAACACTCAGGGATTTTCTGAATGATACACAAGTAAAGGCTTCACTTCAAAATCACCACTAGTGTTAGCACAGAATTAAAGAGTTAACCTGTCTTTCATAGGCTTGTGTCCTGAGAGTGCCTTTTCTTCCTGAGTAATGTAGGTCCTCTTTGGCATTTTCTTCCAGAAGAGGCCTGTTTCATCACCATTGAACACTTGTTGGGGTTTGAATTTTTCAGTGTCTATGTAACCTTGAGTTTACCTGGAGAGAGTTCCAGGGTTCAACGCCCCCGCGGCCCGGTCTATGACCAGGCCTCCTGGTGGATCAGAGCCTGATCAACCAGGCTGTTACTGCTGGCTGCACGCAACCCAACGTACGAGCCACAGCCCGACTGGTCAGGTACCGACTTTAGGTGCTTGTCCAGTGCCAGCTTGAAGACTGCCAGGGTCTATTGGTAATCCCCCTTATGTTTTGCTGGGGGGCAGTTGAACAGTCTTGGGCCCCTGACCTTTATTATATTGTCTCTTAACGTGCTAGTGACACCCCTGCTTTTCATTGGGGGATGTTGCATCGTCTGCCAAGTCCTTTGCTTTTGTTGTGAGTGATTTTCGTGTGCAAGTTCGGTACTAGTCCCTCTAGGATTTTCCAGGTGTATATAATCATGTATCTCTCCCGCCTGCGTTCCAGGGAATACAGGTTCAGGAACTTCAAGCGCTCCCAGTAACTGAGGTGTTTTATCTCCGTTATGCACACTGTGAAGGTTCTCTGTACATTTTCTAGGTCAGCAATTTCACCTGCCTTGAAAGGTGCTGTTAGTGTGCAGCAATATTCCAGCCGTAGATAGAACAAGCGACCTGAAGAGTGTCATCATGGCTTTTCATCCCTAGTTTTGAAGGTTCTCAATATCCATCCTGTCATTTTTCTAGCAGCTGCAATTGATATAATGTTATGGTCCTTGAAGGTGAGATCCTCTGACATGATCACTCTCAGGTCTTTGACGTTTGTTTTTCGCTCTATTTTGTGGCCAGAATTTGTTTTGTATTCTAATGAAGTTTTGATTTCCTCGTGTTTACCATATTGGAGTAACTGAAATTTCTCATCGTGAACTTCATATTGTTTTCTGCAGCCCATTGAAAGATTTTGGTTGATGTCCCGCCTGGAACCTTGCAGTGTCTGCAATGGAAGACACTGTCATGCTGATTCGGGTGTCATCTGCAAAGGAAGACACGGTGCTGTGGCTGACATCCTTGTCTATGTCAGATATGAGGATGAGGAACAAGATGGGAGTGAGTACTGTGCCTTGTGGAACAGAGCTTTTCACCGTAGCCACCTCGGACTTTACTCTGTTGACTACTACTCCTTGTGTTCTGTTTGTGAGGAAATTATAGATCCATCTACCAACTTTTCCTGTTATTCCTTAAGCATGCAATTTGTGTGCTATTACGCCATGGTCACACTTGTCGAAGGCTTTTGCAAAGTCTGTATATATTACATCTGCATTCTTTTTGTCTTCTAGTGCATCTAGGACCTTGTCATAGTGATCCAATAGTTGAGACAGACAGGAGTGACCTGCTCTAAACCCATGTTGCCCTGGGTTGTGTAATTCATGGGTTTCTAGATGGGTGGCGATCTTGCTTCTTAGGACCCTTTCAAAGATTTTTATGATATAGAATGTTAGTGCTATCGGTCTGTAGTTCTTTGCTATTGCTTTACTGCCCCCTTTGTGGAGTGGGTCTATGTTGTTTTTAGTAGCTGTAGGACGACCCCCGTGTCCATGCTCCCTCTCCATAGGATGGTAAAAGCTCGTGATAGGGGCTTCTTGCAATTCTTAATGAACATGGAGTTCCATGAGTCTGGCCCTGGGGCAGAGTGCATGGGCATGTCATTTATCGCCTGTTCGAAGTCATTTGGCATCAGGATAACATCAGATAGGCTTGTGTTCTGTGGCTCTCTCATAAAAAATTCATTTTGATCTTCGACTCTCAGTCTGGTTAGCGGCTTGCTAAAAACTGAGTCATATTGGGACTTGAGTAGCTCACTCATTTCCTTGCTGTCATCTGTGTAGGACCCATCTTGTTTAAGTAGGGGCCCAATGCTGGACGTTGTTCTCGACTTTGATTTGGCACAGGAAAAGAAATACTTTGGGTTTCTTTCGATTTCATTTATGGCTTTTAGTTCTTCCCGCGATTCCTGGCTCCTATAAGATTCCTTTAGCTTAAGTTCGATGTTTGCTATTTTTCTGACCAGTGACTCCCTACACATTTCAGATATATTGGCCTCTTTTAGCCGCTCTGTTATTCTTTTTCGTCACCTGTAAAGGGAGCACCTGTCTCTTTCTATTTTACATCTACTGCTCCTTTTTCTTAAAGGAATAAGCCTTGAGCATACATCGAGTGCCACCGAGATAGATTTTAGATTTAGATTTTGCCACCGAAGTGGCTAGTTTATTGTGCACCCCATATCCATCCTGTGGACGGTAGCGCGAGAGCATATGGATACACAAAAGGCCTAGGAACTAGGCCCCAAAGGTTTAACAGGAATACATATGGATTTATATCTACATATCTATAGTTCACTTATCTGTTGCAAGCAAATTTAGGAAATTTGCTTAGTATATCTGGTATCTTATTTTCATTAATAAGATATCTTGACATGTCACATAGGTTATTATACTGTCTGTCTCTGTATTCCTCAATAAGTGGACAATTAAAGTAATCCAATGTGTGATGGGATCCATAGCAATTGTACATTAATTCCTTTGTCCCTAATTTTTGAGTATCTATACCTGGCTTCTCCAATGAGCATGTTGTTGGAGTCATTATATGAGTTAAGAGCCTTCAATGATGACATATAACCAGTAACGATGATAGAGTCAAGCTCAGTGTCATAGGTTAGCTTTAGCGCCATTAGGATTGCAAACAATTCAGTTTGCAGTGTAGACGCCCAGTTGTTAATTCTTATGCCTAACTCAACAAATTTATTATCGTTCTTAACTAGGGAGGTGGCAACAAGAGCAGATGCAGCCCTGCCAGAAGACTCCTGTTTAGGTCCATCAGTGTATATAACTTGTGATAACTTATTACTACCAGCTAGGTGAGAAATTTCTTCTTGAGCAGTTGCACTAACTAGAGATTTAAGGAAGGGATTACTAGCAATAAGCTTCTTGGGAGGGACTTGTAGGTATGTGATATTAAATGAACACATCTTCCATGGAGGGGTGAAATGTTCTTGTTGTCTACAGTGATACAATTCATGCAGGTTATAAAACTTAATGCAATTGGACGTTTTCACAATCCATTTAGATCTGTGTATTTACCTCTAGACACTTGGTAAGATTCACTGTGACAGTGTCTGGTTCGTTTCTCAACATTCTAATACCGAGTACAGTGTTAACTTCAACAATCCTATCAATGATACTAGAAATACCAAGCTCCTTCCTCATGTTAAGAACTTTTGTAGATCTGGGACAGCCAAGAATAATCCTGAGAGCTTCATTTTGCATTAACTCCAAGGGTCGGAGAGAACTTTCTCTAGCTAATATCAACATGGGAGCAGCATAATCAATTAAGGACCTAACATAGGCTATGTACATCATTCTCACGATTCTCACATTAGCACCATAGTTGGGATTGTACCCAGCAACAGCTTTGAGAGCATTTAGCCTAGCTTTGCATTTCTTGTTTAGTTGTGGTATAGTGGGTACATCTACACCAAGATATCTGTAAGTTTTAACGTAGCAAATGATTTCACCCTGCAAATAGATGGGTGGGGGATGTCGTTTGCTTGTTAATATCTTTGTTTTAGAGGAAGATATTATGAGGCCTAGTCGATTACAAATTGCTTGAACTTCATTAAGAATGGTATTCATCTTCTTATGCCCTGTTGTATGGATCATGATATCAGCATAGCTTATAGCTATATGTTTAGGTGAGGCAGGTAGAGCATTTAGGAGAGCATTAATCAAAATATTAAATAGCATGGGACTAAGAACTCCTCCCTGCGGTGTACCTAAAGACATTTCTTTAGAATCATTTCTGAAGCCTTGGTAAAGGACAGAGGATACTCTATTTGACAGGTAGTGCCACCGAGTTAATCTGCTCTAGGCATAAGTTGGGGTCTGTGTTGCTTAGTCTATCTTCCCAGCTTATATCGGTTAGGACTTGGTTTACTTGGTTCCAATTTGTATTCTTATTATTGAAGTTGAATTTGGTGAAGGCTCCCTCATGACTAATCTCATTATTCAATTCAATTCAATTCAAAGTTTATTCTCTATAAGGATTACAATGCTGAGTTTACAGAAATTTGGTTACTGTGTGGTTTACATGTAGTAAAATAATGATTACAGAGTGTACCACTAGAACGCCTAGCATGGCTAGGCATTTCGGGCAGACTTAGTTTTATTCTTAATTGTAAAATATTACAAATTATGAGGTAAGTTGGTATTATGGCTAAGTGACTAAATACTAGTTTGTGAGTTTAGCAATGTGAATGCTTTTGTTTTGGCACAGTACATAGTTTCAGTATTGGAGTATCACAGGATTCATTATTTTAAGATTGAGATTAATATTTCTGTTTATGGTCAAATGGGTGAGTATCATTTGAAAACAGGTGAATTTGTAAATGAAGTGATAAGCCTATAGAGGCAGGTGCCAGAAGTCGCCAGAAACTTACCACAGGTCAGCTGTTTTTAATAATCTTCCTGGCCTGCTAGTGTACTCGCATATAATCTAGTGATACCAGTGAATAGCAGAATAGTGTTGTAGTAGCAACTAACCAGTATTATAATGGTACTTAGAGGAGTGGAGTGACTTTCATTAGTTTCTTTTTCTTGAAATACCAGACGTTACTGTGAATTTCATATAACCTGTAGTTACCAGCGGTCGCAATATACACAACGAGAAGCAATTATTACTACAGAAAAAGCATCCCTCCTCCAAAATTTCCACCAGTCAACTATAGTGATAATATAGCATTTATTGTGGTGGAGGCCAAAAAGAAAAACTAGAAAAGCTAGATACAGCGATTGATAAACAAGGGTTGAGGCTCGACCATTCGTCACTGTAGGAGTTGCCAGCAGTCACCGGTTTCTTCAACACACAAGTTATACTTTTGTATCAATCAAATAACATATTACTCGGGTAGAATTTTTCCCAGTAGATCCTTCATGTTTTTTAGCGCAAATCACCAAACCAGTTTTTTTTAAATAAGGACCCACTGATCGATCAGACTGGCTCCAAAACCCTGGGACGGGACCGAACCCTCGAGGGTAAAACCCTTTGGGGGTTTTTTAAAACGGATTCGTTGGACAAAAAAGGGCGACTTAAACGGAGGGGGTTTTGGCCCCCTTATAAACACAAAAATTAAATAAAAAAAAAACCCCAAAGGACGTACCCGGTAAGCTGTCGGGATTAAAAGTACTTTTAGAAAAAAAAATACAGTAGCTAGAGTTTTTACTTAAAGGGGGTTATTAATAGAAAAATTCAAGAGGTTGCTATTAAAATTTACAGTAAATAACCTTTTCAAATTTTTTATAAAGCTGGTGTAGTCGGGAAAAAAAATCAAAAAAAGGGGCCCTTCCACATGGATAAATTGCTTTTTTTGGGGAAAAATTGGGGTGTCGCCCTTGTGCAGATACCCAAAGGGAACTAGCTACAAGCGGGATTAAAACAGGGAATTTGTTTTTGGGTTTCCCCAAAAGGAGATAAATCTGGGGACAAAAATCACAAGGGTTTTAAAAAGGGGGAAAACATCAAAGTGCTTTTTAAGGGAAAACCCTTTGGAAGTTTCTACAACGATGGGAACAAAAAAAAGTCGGGCGGGAATGGTACTCCCCTTGATACTGGCCATGTTTCCAGAAACTGTAAGGGGGAGGTGATGTCCTGGTAGTCAGTAAATTTTTGGGCTTTTAATTTGCTGTCCGGGGAACAGTAATGGTGAAGTGGAGGTGCTGCCCGGGGGGAGACAGCAATGGTGAAGCTGGAGGTGCTGCCCTTTTGGGAGACATTTAAAGGGTGAAGCTGGAGGGCTGTCCGGGGTTTAACAGAAAGGGGTGAAGCTGGAGGTGCGCCCCGGGAAAACCAGTAATGGTGAAGCTAGAGATGTTTGCCCTAGGAGCATTAATGGTGAAGCTGGAGTTGCTGTCCGGGGAAGAAAGTAAAAATTGTAAAAGCTGGAGGTGTGTCCTGGGAGACAGTAATGGTAAAGGGCTGGAGATTTTGCCCAGGTAGTCGGGAATTTACGCGGGAAAGGGAATGCATATAAATGAATCATGGGGGAAAGGGAGCCGTAGGGGGGAAACAAGTGAGTCAAAGAAAAAGAAAAAACCAATATTGCAAACAAGAAATAAAAAGGAAAATAGCAAAAAAGAGGCCCTTCACTAGAAATAGTGGGGAAATAAAATTAAACCAAAACAACGGTGGGAGTCCTTTGGTTGGGTGTTTAGGGAAAATAGGGAAAAGCCCGGGGTAAACATGCACCAACGGGGTTTCAGTCACAAAAACCCCAAAGGGAAAAGGGGGAAACCAACCCTTGAGACATACAAAATTATTTGGGTATCTCCCAAAATTGGGAAATCTGGAAAAACGATGGGACGTGCAACTATGACCACCCAAAGAAAATGCCGTCCCCCAAAAGGGAAACAGGAAAATCCCAAACCCCTTCCTGTAAGCTTTTTCCCCCAAAAATGTGTACCTCTTCATACAGGAAAGACTGTGCTATAACAAAAATTCCCCCCCCCAAGCACCCACTAGGGGACAAAAAGAAAAAAAACATCCCCCAAAGGGAAAACCCCTGGGAAAGCCAAGCCACTCAAGGGGGAAGGTTTTTTAGTGCCGGAAAGGAAAAAAAAAACGGGGGAAATGGCAAAAAATTGAAAAACCAAATCTAGCCCTTCCTGGAGGGGGACCCCCACAGTCGATGGCCTCCACCCCAAAACCAACAGATACAGTACAAATTCCCGGGAAAAAAAACCCCCCCCCCAGAACAAACAAAACCACCAGTCCGATGACATTCTTTTTTGCAAATTTACAGGGTCTAAAGCCAGAAAACAAACAACACAATACCTTTCACCCCGTGGCCCTGCTTGCAGAGGCAAAGGCAATGTTCGAGGCTTTCACTGAAAACCCCACAAAAAGGGATCACTTAGAAAAAGGGAAATAGGGATCCCGGGGTTACAACCTAACGATGTGACAAAAGGTGAACAAAAAAAAAAAGGGGGGGGGGGGGTTTGGGCCCTGTAATTGCAGAGTCATTTTTTGCACGGAAGGGTTAAGGGCCCCCAAATGATGAGTGGAAGTTTTAGCAGAAAAAGGCCCGAAACCCAAAACCTGGCATTGGGGTGGGTCTACAACCCCCAGTTTGCAAAACCCCCAGCAATTCCGGGAAAACAGCTTTTTAAAATTGACCACTGTCGGGAAAATTTCCAGCCCTGCACCCAACATCTTGCCCCCGGGGGGATTTCAACTTAAGGCCCCAAAAAATGGGGGAAATATAGAAAATTTTTATTGTTGCAGAAAATTAAAAACCAGGGGGGCAGCTCTGATAAAAAACCCACCTCACACGAGCTTTTAAATCCCCCCCCCCCTGAAAAAATTTCCCAATTTTAAACCCAGAAAATAATAAGCCTACTAAATGGAGGAAAACATCCCCTCATTTTAAATAACAATGATGATCTGATAAGAAAGGGCCCCCCATATAAAAAAAATAAACTCAGATCAAAAACATAATTGGGGTTTCAGCCCATGTATCCGGGGGCCCCCAAAAACCGACAAAATGAGATTAGTAACGAGGGAGAAATTCCCCAAAATTCAACTTAAAATAAAAAAAACCA
This sequence comes from Cherax quadricarinatus, assembly GCF_026875155.1. Taxonomy (NCBI): domain Eukaryota; kingdom Metazoa; phylum Arthropoda; class Malacostraca; order Decapoda; family Parastacidae; genus Cherax; species Cherax quadricarinatus. The sequence continues at coordinate 25,876,635 of NC_069481.1, read as the reverse complement.
TAAAGGGGGGACCAAGAAAACCCAATCCAAACCCCGATATAAGCTGGGAAGATTTCAAAACAAATTTCTGGCCACAAAAATAGAGCAAAACCCCAAATTTAAAAGCCCTGGGAGTGTTTAAAGTCGAGGATTCACCTTAAAAGGACCAAAAAATTTGAAACCATCGCACTGAAGAAAAATGCCCAGGATGGATAATGAGAACCTTCAAACAAGGAGGCCAACCCATGAAAACACTTTTTCAGGTAAACTTGTTCTATCTAGGTTTAAATATTGCTGCACTCTAACAGCACCTTTCAAGGCAGGAAAAATTCCCGCCCTTTAGAAAATGTAAGAAATTTTTAGGGCGCCCCATAAGGGGAGATAAAACACCTAAATTTACGGGGGACCGTTTTGGGGTTTCCTGAACCTGTATTCCCTGGAATAGGGGGGGGAGAGATACATGTTTTATTTTAACCCCGGGAAAAAATCCTAGAGGGACTAGTACCGAATTTGGCAAAAGGAAAATCACTCTCTACAAAAGCAAAAGATTTGGCAGACAAATGCAAAAAACCCCCCCAATTTAAAAAAGCGGGTGTCACTACACGTTAAGGGGCCCATACAATAAGTGTCGGGGGGCCCCGAGACGGGTTCTTTTTTCCTCCCAGCAAAATAAGGGGGATTCCCAAAACAGCCCCCTGGCAGTCTTCAAGCTGGCCGGGGAAAAGAAACCAAAAAGTCATTTCCCTGATCACCGGGGCCTTTTGGCTCTTACGTTGGTTTCCCGTGCAGCCACACCCAAACAGCCTGGTTGTTCAGGGGCTGATCCACCAGGAGCCGGGTCACAGCCCGGGGGCCGCGGGGGCTTTGGGACCCCGAAACCCCTTCCATTTAAAAATCCAGGAGTGTAAGTGGGGGAAACCAGGGGGGTTATTCGTGTAGTTAGTTGACGGGGTGTATCGGGAGAAAAAGATGTTTTCTAATGGTATTTTTTTTAAGGGTGATGAAGTGTCTGCATTTTCTGAGTTCTCGGGAAAGGGGTTTTAAATTTTTTGGGGCCCTTTGACATACATTGAATTTTTGTAAAGGTTTAGTCGGACACGGGGAGTGGGTTTTTTAAATTTTGGGTGTCTGGTTTTTGCCTGGGGGTTTTCTGTCACAACAAACAAGAAAGCGTTTTGGGGTCAAGGTTGTTATTAGAGTTTAAGGCCCCTTAGATTTTGATTGCACTTAGTAAGTGTGATTTTACGAACAGGGAGAAAAGTTTAGGTCTATGAAGAGTGAGGGGGTGTTTTTTCCAGGGATGGGATTTAGTAAATTTTTTTTTACTGCAGTTTTTGGTTGGGTTTTTTAAATTGGCTTTAAGGTGGGTTGCTGCAGGTTGACCCCCAAGCACAAATAGCTTGGGTGGGGTATGGAAAAATTTTAAGTGAGGGGTTATTTGTGAGAAGGGCATTTTGGGGCACTTTAGTTCGTATTCTTGGAGAGGACCCAAAACCTTTTTGGGGATCTTTTTTGGTTTTTTGCTGGATATGGGTGCTGAAATTCGGGTTGTTGTCAAGGTAAAGCCTGGGAAATTTTGGGCCCCCATTATTTTGGGAAATTTAAAGAGTTTTGTCAATTTTAAATGTAAATTTGTGCTTCTCCTGTCTGCTACCAAACTTAATATAGTAGGTTTTGTCATTTGTTAAACGAAAATTTTTTTGGGCCTGTCTTTTCCAATTGATATTTTGATCAGCCTCCTTGTTCAAAAAATTAAAATTCAATTAAAATTTTAAAGTTTTTCTCTATAAAGATTACAATGTTGAAATTTACAAAAATTTGGGTTATTGTGGGGTTTTACATGTATTTTAAAATAATGATTACAAGTGAAACCACTAGAATCCCTTGGCATGGCTGGGCATTTGGGGGGCGGGCTTAGTTTAATTCTTTATTTTAAAATTTTAAAAATTACCTGGAGTTTACCTGGAAAAGATTTTCCGGGGGTAAACCCGCCCCTGGGGCCCCGGTCTGTGCCGGGCCTCCGGTGGATCAGAGCCTGTCAACCGGTGTTGCGGGCTGGCTGCACGAAAAACCAAACCCGGTTACGAGAAAAAACACCCCGGCTGTTCGGGAAACCGCTTTAGGTGCTTGTCCATTTCCAGCTTAAAGGACACTATTTTTAGGTCTCTTAACGTGCTAGTGACACCCTTGCTTTTCTTTGGGGGGGATGGGGATCTTTGCAAAGTTTTTTTGCTTTAGATGATGATTTTCTGTCCCAAAGTTCGGTATTACCCTTTAAGGATTTTCCAGAGTATATAATCAGAACTCTCCCTCCTGCATTCCGGGGAAATTTAAAAGGTTTAGGAACCTCAACGCCCCCAGTAATTGGGGGTGTTTTATTTTCCGTTATGCCCCCCGTAAAAAGTTCTCTGTACTTTTTTCTAGGTCGGCAATTTAAACCCTGCCTTGAAAGGTGCTGTTAGTTTTCAGCAATATTTCACCCCTAAATAGAAAAAGTGACCTGAAGAGTGTCATATGGGTTGGCCTCCCTATTTTTTTGAAGGTTTCCATTACCTTTTCCCGTCATTTTTCTTGGGAGAGGGGATTGATTTCAAAAGTTATGGTCCTTGAAGGTTTAGATTTCCCCCACCCATGATCCTCCAAGGGCTTTGGGCTTTTTTCGTTTCCCCTCTATTTTGTGGCCACAATTTGTTTTGTAAATCAAAAAGATTTTAAATTTTCCCCATGTTTTCCATAATTTTGGTTTAATTTAAAATTTCCCCAAACGTTGAATTTATATTGTTTTCTGCAGCCCACTGAAAAATTTGGGTTTAAAGTCCCCTAAAACCTTGCAGTGTCTGCAATGGAAGAAAACTGTCATGCCCGATTCGGGTGTATCTGCAAAAAAGATACGGTGTGTGGGTGACATCCCTTTCCTTTTCGGATATAGGATGGGGAAAAAGATGGGAGCGAGTACTTTGCCTTGTTGGAAAAAAGAGCTTTCACCCTAGCTGGCCCCGGGCTTTTTCTCTGTTGACGACTACTCTCTGTGTTTTTGTTAGTGAGGAAATTATAGATCCATCGACCCGGGCTTTTTCCCGTTATTCCTTTAGCCGATTTTGTGCGCTATTACGCCAAAGGGCACACTTGTCCGAAGGCTTTTTTCAAAGTCTGTTATATTACATCTCATTCTTTTTTTTCTTCTAGTGCATTTAGGCCCCTTTTCGTAGTGAACCAATAGTTTAGAAAAGACAGGAAACCCCTGTTTTTAAAACCCTTTTTGCCCTGGGTTTTGTTTAAAGGGTGGGTTTTTAGATGGGGTGGGGATCCTTTCTTCTTAGGACCCCTTTTTAAAAATTTTTTTGAAATGAGATTTTTAGTGCTATTGGTCTTAGTTCTTTTCTGTTGCTTTACTGCCCCCTTGGGGGAGTGGGGGGTATGGCGTTTTTTTTTAGAAATGGGGACACCCCCGTGTCCAGCCCCCTCTCCCCAAAAGGATTTGGGAAAAAGGGTCGTGATTTGGGGGTTCTTGCAGTTCTTGATGAACACAGATTTTCCCTGGTCTTGCCCTGGGGCAGAAATGCCCTGGGCTGTCTTTATCGCCCCGTTTGAAGTCATTTTGGGTCAAGGGTAACATCGGATAGGCTTGGGGTTAATTTAAATTTTGTGGCTCTCTCAAAAAAAAAATTTTTTTGAACTTCGACTCTCGTTTTGGTTTGCGGGTTGCTAAAAAGTGAGTCATTTTGGGACTTTAGTTTGCTCACTCATTTCCTTTTCGGGCATCTGTGTTTGGAAACCCCTCTTTTTTTAAATAGGGGGCCCCAAAACTGGGGCATTGTTCTCGATTTTGATTTTGGATAAAAGAAAAAAAATACTTTGGGTTTTTTTCGATTTCAATTTTTGGTTTTTTTAGTTTTTCCCCCGATTTTTTGGGTCCCAAAGGATTCTTTTAGCTTAAGGGTTTGAGGGTTGCTTTTCTCTGACCGTGTCTCCCAAAGCATTTCAGTTTTATTGGGCCTCTTTTTTGCGCCTGTTATTCTTTTCCGTCGCCTGTTTAAAAAGGGGCGCCGGGCTCTTTTTTTTTATTTTACATCTACTCCTCCTTTTTCTTAGAGGAAAAAGCCTTTCGCAACATCGAGTTTCCCCACCGAGTTAAAACTGTTCTAGGCATAAGTTGGGGTCCGTGTTGCTTTGTATATCTTCCACTTATATCGGGTTTGGGGCTTGGTTTTTCTTGGTCCCACTTTTGTTTTTTTTATTGAAAATTGAATTTGGGGGAATGCTCCCCTGACTAATTCTTAAAATTTTGTCGGTTTTGGGCTCCGCGCATACCCTGACCGAACCCCAATTATGTTGTTTCTGAGTATATTGTTTTTGGGTATGGGGACATTTCTTATCAGATAAACATTGTTTTGTGAAGATTTAGGGGGGGGGGTTTAGTGTTTTTCTTTTCCGTTTTAGTAGGCTTTTATTTGCTGGTTTAAATTGAAAATTTTTTGCAGAGATTTAAAAAAACTCGCGTGAGTGTGAGGTTTTTTATCAGAGCTGCCTCCGGTGTTTTTACGCAACAATATTATTTGCTATATTCCCCATTTTTGGTGCCCTTTAAATTGAAAAACCCCCAGGAGCAAAATGTTGGGTGAGGGGGCTGAAGATTTTCCGACAGTGGGTTTAATTTTTTTAAAAGCTGTTCCTGGAATTGCTGGGATGTTTTCATCTGGAGGCTTGTAGGGCTACCACAATGAAATGGTTTTGGTTCTCGACCTTTACTGCTAAACTCCCCTACATCTTTTTGGGGGTTTTGCGGTTTTGTTGGGAAAAAAAATGGGCTCTGCAAAAAGTACAGGCCAAACCCCCCCCCCTTTTGCCTGTTCACTCTGTCACATCTGTATAGGTTGTAACCCGGGGCCATATTTCTTTTCCCCAAATGACCTTTAAAGTGGGTCTCAGTGGGAAAACCGGAAAAATGCCTTTTTCCTCTGCAAGCGTCCACGGAAAATTAAAAAAGGGATTTTGTTGTTTGTTGCTGGCTTTAACCCTGTATATTTTCAAAGGGAAAATGTTATGGACTGGTTGGGATTGTTGGGACTGGGGGGGATTTTTTTTTTTCCCGGGATTAGTATCTGTAAATTTTTGGTTTTTGGGGGGGAGGCCAGACTGTGGTTCCCCTCCAGGAATGACTGGATTTGGTTTTACGATTTCTTTCCATTTCCTGCCATTTTTTTCCTTCCTGGGACTAAAAAAAACCTCTTTCCCCCTTGATTTGGGTGTGGCCCACCGGTTTTCCCATGGCCTGGAAGTTTTGGGATCTTTTTGTCCCCTTTAGATGGCCCTGCCTGGCAAATTTTTTGTTAAGCAAAGTCTTTCCTGTACTGAAAGGTTTCAATTTTAGGGTGAAAAAACTTAAAAGGGAAGGGGGTTTGCATTTTTTCCCGTTGTCCCTAAAGGGCATGGCAAATTTTTTAGGGTGGTTCCCTAGTTTCACCCCATCTGTTTTCCCAGATTTCCCTTTCCAGCAGATACTGAGTGCATAGTATGTGCACAGGCTTTGGTTTCCCCTTTTCCTTGGGTTTCTGTTTTGGGCTTTTTCCCTGTTGGTGCATGTTTCCCTTTTCTTACTTCTTTTCCTCCCTAGCACCCAAAAATGGAAACTCCCACCAGTTTTTTTTTGGAAAAATTTTTCCTCACTATTGCTAGTGGATCCCTTGTTTGTATTTCCGCGGTATTTCTATTTTTTCAAAATTGGTTTTATCTTTTTCTTTGACTACACTTTTCCCTAATGGCTCCGGGCCCCTATGAGGGCATTTATAGGAACCTTCCTGCCCTATAATTCCCCACTACCTGGACAAAATCTCCGCCCTTTCCCCTTACTGTCTCCCAGGGCCGCATCTCCCGCTTCCCCCTTATTTTCCCCCCAGGACCATCTCCAGCCTTTTCCCCTTACTGTCTCCCCCGGACAGGGACCTCAAACTTCACCCTTTCTTCTCCCAGGACAAACACCCCCAGCTTCACCATTAATGTTTTCCCAGGGCCCGGGACTATCAGCCCCCCCCTTTCTACTAACCCGGACATCATCCCCCAAGGGCCCTTTCAGTTTTTTGACTACAGGGCCCCCATAAGGGCAGTACCATTCAGCCCAGACTTTTTTTGTTCCCCTCTGTTTTTAGAAAGCTTCCCGGTTTTTTTTATGAAAACAGCTTTGATGTTTTACCCCCTTTTTTAAAACCCTTGGGGATTTTTGTCCCCAGATTTATCTCATTTGGGCAAAACCCAAAAACCCTTCCCTGTTTTTTAAAATGCTTGTAGCTAGTTTTTTGGATATTGCCCCAAGGGGGTGACACCAAATTTTCCCCCCAAAAATGACCAATTTATGCATGTGGAACCCGTTTGTTTGAAGCCACAGGAATTTCACAAGTTTTATAATGAAATTTTTAAAGGTTGATTTTTCTGCAATTCTACTCAACCCTTGAATTTTTCTGTTTAAAACCTGCTTGGTTTGGTGCACAACGAAAAACCCTTTGAAACCGTCCAAGGTTTTGGACCAGTCCCAAAGGTTTTGGACCAGTCAAGGGTTTTGGCCAGTCTATTTTATCTGATCAGTGGGGCACTTTTTTTAAACCCCTACTGGTCGGGGATTTGAGCAAAAAATGAAGGATCTATGGAAAAAAATTTTTACCCGAGTAATAGGGGATTTGATTGATACAAAAGTAAAACTTTCGTGTTTTAAGACCCTGAAATGCTGGCAACTCCTACAGTGACGAACCGGGGCGACCCCCAAACCCTTGTTTTTTTTAATCGCTGTATCTAAACTTTTCTATTTTTTTTTTTCCCTCTCCACCCCCAATAAATGGGTATATTATTTAAAAATAGTTGACTGGGGCAAATTTTTTGGGGGAAGGACGCTTTTTCTGGAGTAATAAATTTCTTCTCGTTGGTATATTGCGACCCCTGGTAAATTTCGGTTATATGAAAATTCCCCATATAAGTTTTGGTATTTCAAAAAAAAAGAACTAATGAAATCACTCCACCCCCCTAAGTACCATTATTTTATGGGTTTGTTTTTACTACAAAACGTTTCTGTATTCACTGGTATCCCAGATTATTGGAGTACACTTGCAGGCCAGGAAGATTTTTAAAACCCGTGAAACCCGTGGTAAGTTTTGGCGGCCTTTTTGGACCAGCTTTTCACTTCATTTAGAAAATTTACCTGTTTTCAAAAGACTAGTCTTTTTTCATCAATTTTTACTAGGGACCCCTTTTATACACTATTTCCTATTTATACTCAATGTTTTTAGGGAGGGCTTTTTTTCCTCTAAAACAAAAATTCAATTATTTTTATTTTTTTTTACACGGGAAAAAAGGCCTTTTGAAATTTCCCCCTTGGGAGTAAACTTGGGTAGGGAGTGCACACTAAATTTTCCCTTTTTTTACTCAGAAATAATTTTTTTTGCCCCAAAATTTGGGTTCCCCGGGGGCCCAGGGGATGTTTCCTATAATTTATGACCAAATTAAAATTTTTAGCAGTAAGAGCCCCAAAAGTGAAAAAACCCCGAAAAACCCCGGAAAACAACGAGGCACGCTGACACTGTCACGCTACCCTGTCACGCTACGCTGGCAGATTTTCCAGACAGTGGTCAATTTTTAACAGCTGTTCCTGGAATTGTTGGGACGTTGCATCCGGAGGCTTGTAGACTACCACAATGACTAGGTTTTGGTTCTCGATCTTTACTGCTAAAACTTCCACTACATCATTTGAGGCATTAAGCGGTTCTGTGCAAGCAAGTGACTCTGCGATATACAGGCTTTTGTCAAACAGGCATTTGTCAAATGCTTTTGCAAAATCTGTGTAAATCACTTCTGCATTTTGATCATCTTCCAATGCCTCCATAATGCTGTCATAATGGTTCAGCAGCTGTGACAGGCATGATCGTCCTGCTCTACAACCATGCTGGTTCAGGTTATGTTGGTTGTGCTGGTCCGTGAAATTTGTAGTCTGCCATCTCATCACTCTCTCGAAGATTTTTTATGATGTGAGAGGTTAGTGCTACTGGCCTATAATTTTTAGGTAGTGCTCTACTACCTCCCTCATGCAAAGGAGATATGTCTGCACTCGTTAAGGCCTCCAGTATTTCACCTAGATCTAAGCTCTTTCTCCAGAGAATACTGAAGGCTCATGCTAGTGATACTTTTGCACTTCTTTATAAACGGAGCATTCCATGAATCTGGACCAGGTGCTGAGTGAGTGAGCATGTTTTCCATTTCTTTTTCGATAACTATGGGATTTGTATTAATGACAGTTTACCTGGAGTTTACTTGGAGAGAGTTCTAGGGGTCAACGCCCCTGTGGCCTGGTCTGTCCTCATTGTGGATCAGAGCCTGACCAACCAGGCTGTTACTGTTGGCTGCACGCAATCCAACATACGAGCCACAGCCCGGCTGGTCAGATACCGACTTTAGGTGCTTGTCCAGTGCCTGCTTGAAGACAGCCAGGGGTCTATTGCAATCTATTACTCTAACCAATTATCTTGTCTTAGCACCACTTGCTTTAGTGATGAATATGGGGAATACATTTTTGCTAATTTTACTGTAAAAAACCTTAAGACGCCTATAACAATCGGTGCCATTTACCGGATACCTCACACAAACATCCCAAATTTCAGTGAGAAATTAAAGTCACTAATAACAAACAGACAAATGAATAAGCACCACCTTCTCTTAGCTGGAGACTTCAATATCAAACTTGGCTTACTAGATGATCAGCCTGTAACTGATTTCATCAACAATATGAACAACACACTTCTCATACCAACAATAGCTAAACCAACCAGGCTCACTGAGACAAGTGCAACCATAATAGACCACATATGGACCAATATACTAGCCCCCTTAAATCAGGGATAATCACAGATAGCACTACAGACCGCTACCCTACCTTCCTCCTGACAAACATTAGTAAACCACCACTTGAATACAACAAAGTCTCATTTAGACTCCATGACGAAGCCTCAGTAAGGAAGTTCACAGCTGACCTAGAGACTGTTGATTGGCCTACAGAATTCTCCAAGGCCAATGGTATTGATGACTGGACAGACATTTTTCTTAACAAATTACTTAGACTATACAACAAACATTGTCCTATAAAAACAAAACAGATCACAAACAAACGGCTTGGTTGCCCATGGCTAACCAGCACCATTCTGAAATCCATTGACAAGAAACACCAATATGAAAAGCAATATAGACAGGGCTTAATACACAAAGATACTCTTAAACACTATTCATCAGCTCTCACCAAAGTAATAAAGAAAGCCAAACAACTATACTACTCCATTAGATTCACAGACACTAGAGGAGATATAAAAAAGACCTGGAAACACTCTCTCAGATTCTAGGGACCCACAAACTGAGAAAAACCAAGAATATTGTCCTAACTAAACCTAATGAAACACCACTACATCCCACTGACACAGCTAACAAGATAAACGACTTCTTCTCAAACATAGGATCTAATCTCGCCAGTAAAATCCCACATACCAATGCCCATGCCGGGGACTACCTAGATGGGAATTTCCCTAATTCCATCTATCTTGCACCAACTGAGCCCACGGAAGTCATTGAGATCATAAAGTCACTTAAAAAATACTCTGGGAATCTGTCTCATGTCCACCCATTACTGTACAAGCGAGCGCCCCATGTCCTTTCGCATGTTATTTCATTACTTTTTAACAAGTCACTAGAGACTAGCAAGGGTTACACCAATACATAAAGGTGGTGACCCTACAGACTTAAACAACTATAGGCCAATATCTAACTTACCATTGCTATCCAAAATCTTTGAGAAACTCGTGCACAGGAGACTGTATTCATTTATAACGGCTCAAAACATACTCAACCCCTGCCAGTTTGGATTCAGGAAAAATAAAAGCACTAATGATGCAATCATAAAAATGCTAGATCTGCTTTACACAGCATTTGAAAATAAGGAATATCCACTAGGAATTTTTATTGACCTAAGAAAAGCTTTTGACACAGTAGACCACGACATCCTACTCCACAAACTTGATCACTACGGTATAAGAGGCCATGCGCTTGCTTATTTCAAATCTTACATTACTAATAGGTATCAGTAAAGTCACCATTAAAGACACAGCATCAGCAACACGGCCACTTGATACTGGAGTTCCGCAGGGAAGTGTCCTTGGTCCCTGCTCTTCCTCATATACATCAATGACCTTCCAAACGTATCCCAACACCTGAAACCCATTCTCTTTGCTGATGACACGACTTATGTCATCTCTCACCCTAATCTTGCCACCCTCAATACCATTGTGAATGAGGAGCTGATTAAAATATCGACTTGGATGACAGCCAATAAACTTACGCTTAACACTGACAAAACCTACTGTATTATGTTTGGTAGCAGAGCAGGAGATGCACAAATTAACATTAAGATTGACAACACTCTAATTACCAGAAATAATGGGGAAAATTCCTAGGCTTATACCTTGACAACAACCTGAATTTCAGCACCCATATCCAGCATATAGCCAAAAAAGTATCCAAAACGGTTGGGATCCTCTCCAAGATACGATACTACGTGCCGCAAAATGCCCTTCTCACACTATACCACTCATTTATCCATACCTCACCTATGCTATTTGTGCTTGGGGATCAACTGCAGCAACACACCTAAAGCCAATAATAACCCAACAAAAAGCTGCAGTAAGAATAATCACTAAATCCCATCCCTGGCAACATACCCCCCCACTCTTCATAGACCTAAACTTACTCCCAGTTCAGTACATCCACACTTACTACTGTGCAATCTACATCTACAGGGCCTTAAACTCTAATATCAACCTTGACCTAAAACGCTTTCTTGATAGTTGTGACAGAACCCACAGGCATAACACCAGACACAAACATCTCTACGACATTCACCGTGTCCGACTAAACCTTTACAAAAATTCAATGTATGTCAAAGGCCCTAAAATCTGGAATACCCTACCTGAGAACTCTAGAACTGCAGACACATTCATCACCTTCAAAAATACCATTAGAAAACATCTTATCTCCCTGATACACCCCGTCAACTAACTACACGAATACCACCTGGTGGTTCACACTTACACTCACTCACCCATTTGACCATAAACAGAAATATTAATCTCAGTCTTAAAATAATGAATCCTGTGATACTCCAATACTGAAACTGTGTACTGTGCCAAAACAAAAGCATTCACATTGCTAAACTCACAAACTAGTATTTAGTCACTTAGCCATAATACCAACTTACCTCATAATTTGTAATATTTTACAATTAAGAATAAAACTAAGTATGCCCGAAATGCCTAGCCATGCTAAGCGTTCTAGTGGTACACTCTGTAATCACAATTTTACTACATGTAAACCACACAATAACCAAATTTCTGTAAACTCAGCATTGTAATCCTTATAGAGAATAAACTTTGAATTTGAATTTGAATTTGAATGAATTGAATATTGGTAATCCCCCTTATGATCTGGGGGCTTTTTAACAGTTCGGCCCCTGAACTTATGAGTTTTAACGTGCTAGTGACACCCCTCTTTTCATTGGGAGGATGTGCATCGTTGCGGTCTTTTGTTTTTGTTTTTGTGTTTTCGTGTCAATTTTGGTCAGTCCCTCTAGGATTTTCCGGGTTTAAATTTAATCATGTATTTCCCCCCTGTTTTCCAGGGAGTAGGTTGGGAACTTTCAAGCGCTCCCAGTAATGGAGGTGTTTTGCTCCTTATGCACGTTTAAGGTTCTCTGTACATTTTCTAGATCAAAAATTTCCCTGCCTTTGAAAGGTTGCTGTTGTGGCAACAATTTTCCGCCTAGATAAAACAAGCGCCCCTGAAGAGTGTTCATGGGCTTGGCATCCCTATTTTGAAGGTTCTCTTTACCCCCTGTCTTTTTTTTCGCATTGCGATTGATACAATGTTATGGGCCTTTTAAGGTGAGATCCCCCGACATGATCACTCCCAGGGCTTTTACGTTTGTTTTTTGCTTAGTTTGGGCTGTGGCCTTTTGGGGGTGAAAAAAATTTCTGCATTTTCTACCTTACTGTCATTTAGTGGGTTGCTGAGCACCGACTCATACTGTTCTTTTAGGATTTCACTGATTTACTGTTCACATCATATGAGTTCCTCTCGGTAGTGGTCCCAAATTTACAGGGAATTCCCCAGTTGGATTTTTTTGTAGAAAATTTTGCGTTTCTTGCAACATCCTGTATGGCCCTTTTCTCCCTTTGTACTTCTTCCGATAACATTCTTCTTTGCAAATATACAGAGTCTAAAGCCAGCAACAAACAACAAAATACCTTTCATCCGTGGACTGCTTGCAGAGGCAAAGGCAATGTTCACGGCTTTCACTGAGACCCACATAAAGGATCACTTGGACAACGAAATATGGATCCCAGGTTACAACCTATACAGATGTGACAGAGTGAACAGGCAAAAGGGGGGGGGGTTGGCCTGTACATTGCGGAGTCACTTGTTTGCACAGAACTGCTTAATGCCTCAAATGATGTAGTGGAAGTTTTAGCAGTAAAGGTCGAGAACCAAAACCTAGTCATTGTGGTAGTCTACAAGCCTCCGGATGCAACATCCCAGCAATTCCAGGAACAGCTGTTAAAAATTGACCACTGTCTGGAAAATCTTCCAGCTCCTGCACCCAACATCTTGCTCCTGGGGATTTCAACTTAAGGCACCTAAAATGGAGGAATATAGCAAATAATATTGTTGCAGTAATAACACCAGGAGGCAGCTCTGATGAAAACTCACACTCACACGAGCTTTTAAATCTCTGCACAAAATTCAATTTAAACCAGCAAATAATAGAGCCTACTAGACTGGAGAATACACTAGACCTCATCTTCACTAACATGATGATCTGATAAGAAATGTCACCATATCAAAAATAATATACTCAGATCACAACATAATTGAGGTTCAGACATGTATGCGTGGAGCCCCAGACCAACATAATGAGACTAGTCACGAGGGAGCAATCACCAAATTCAACTTCAATAACAAAAACATAAAGTGGGACCAAGTAAACCAAGTCCTAACCGATATAAGCTGGGAAGATATACTAAGCAACACAGACCCCAACTTATGCCTAGAACAGATTAACTCGGTGGCACTCGATGTATGCACAAGGCTTATTCCTCTAAGAAAAAGGAGGTGTAGATGTAAAATAGAAAGAGACAGTTGCTCCCTTTACAGGTGATGGAAAAGAATAATAGAGCAGCTAAAAGAGGTCAATATATCTGAAATGCGTAGGGAGACACTGGTCAGAGAAATAGCAAGCATCGAACTTAAGCTAAAAGAATCCTTTAGTAGTCAGGAATCGCGGGAAGAACTAAAAGCCATAAATGAAATCGAAAGAAACCCAAAGTATTTCTTCTCCTATGCCAAATCAAAATCGAGAACAACGTCCAGTATTGGGCCCCTACTTAAACAAGATGGGTCCTACACAGATGACAGCAAGGAAATGAGTGAGCTACTCGAGTCCCAATATGACTCACTTTTTAGCAAGCCGCTAACCAGAGTGAGAGTCAAAGATCAAAATTATTTTTTTATGAGAGAGCCACAAAATTTGATTAACACAAGCCTATCCGATGTTATCCTGACGCCAAATGACTTCGAACAGGTGATAAATGACATGTCCATGCACTCTGCCCCAGGGCCAGACTCATGGAACTCTGTGTTCATCAAGAACTGCAAGAAGCCCCTATCATGAGCCTTTTCCATCCTATGGAGAAGAGCATGGACACGGGGTCGTCCCACAGTTACATAAAAACAACAGACATAGCCCACTCCACAAAGTGGGACAGTAAAGCAACAGCAAAGAACTACAGACCAATAGCACTAACATCTCATATCATAAAAACTTTGAAAGGGTCCTAAGAAGCAAGACCCACACCCATCTAGAAACCCATCAGTTACACAACCCAGGGCAACATGGGTTTAGAACAGGTCGCTCCTGTCTGTCTCAACTATTGGATCACTACGACAAGGTCCTAAATGCACCAGAAGACAAAATGAAGCAGATGTAATATATACAGACTTTGCAAAAGCCTTCGACAAGTGTGACCATGGCGTAATAGCGCACAAAATGCGTGCTAAAGGAATAACAGGGAAAAGTCGGTTTGATGGATCTATAATTTCCTCCACTAACAGAACACAGAGAGTAGTCGTCAACAGAGTAAAGTCCGAGGCAGCTACGGTGAAAAGCTCTGTTCCACAAGGCACAGTACTCGCTCCCATCTTGTTCCTCATCCTCATATCCGACATAGACAATGATGTCAGCCACAGCACCGTGTCTTCCTTTGCAGATGGACACCCAAATCTGCATGACATGTCTTCCATTGCGGGACATGCAAGGCTCCGGGTGGACATCAACCAAATCTTTCAGTGGGCTGCAGAAAACAATATGAAGTTCAACGATGAGAAAATTTCAATTACTCAGATATGGTAAACATGAGGAAATTAAATCTTCATCAGAGTACAAAACAAATTCTGGCCACAAAATAGAGCGAAACCCCCAACGTAAAAGACCTGGAGTGATCATGTCGGAGGATCTCACCTTTAAGGACCATAACATTGTATCAATCGCATCTGCTAGAAAAATGACAGGATGGATAATGAGAACCTTCAAAACTAGGGAGGCCAAGCCCATGATGACACTCTTCAGGTCAACTTGTTCTATCTAGGCTGGAATATTGTTTCACACTAACAGCACCTTTCAAGGCAGGTGAAATTGCCGACCTAGAAAATGTACAGAGAAACTTTCACGGCGCGCATAACGGAGATAAAAACACCTCAATTACTGGGAGCGCTTGAGGTTCCAAAACCCTGTATTTCCTGGAATGCAGGAGGGAGAGATCCATGATTAATATACACCTGGAAAATCCTAGAGGGACTAGTACCGAACTTGCACACGAAAATCACTCACTACGAAAGCAAAAGACTTGGCAGACGATGCACCACCCCCCCAATGAAAAGCAGGGGTGTCACTAGCATGTTAAGAGACCATACAATAAGTGTCAGGGGCCCGAGACTGTTCAACTGCCTCCCAGCACACATAAGGGGGATTACCAACAGACCCCTGGCAGTCTTCAAGCTGGCACTGGACAAGCACCTAAAGTCAGTTCCTGATCAGCCGGGCTGTGGCTCGTACGTTGGTTTGCGTGCAGCCAGCAGCAACAGCCTGGTTGATCAGGCTCTGATCCACCAGGAGGCCTGGTCACAGACCGGGCCGCGGGGGCGTTGACCCCCGGAACTCTCTCCAGGTAAACTCCAGGTATGACATCCTAAGTTTTTGCTCTAATTCATTGATCTCGGCAAAGTCTATCTTTCTTCTGTTGCAACATGTATTTGTGTTTTTAAGCAATTCAGTAACCCGTTTTCTTCTTTTGTACCATCTGCTATGCTCTCTCTCTATATCTGATCTTCTTCTGGGTTTCCTCAAAGGTATGTGCTTCATACATACCTTGTATGCTTCTGTATTCAGCTTCTGTAGGCACTGGTAAAGATTTAGGGTGCTCATAAACCATACCACGGGTGGGATTTGAACCCGCGGTCAGAGAGTCTCAAAACTCCAGACCATCGCATTAGCCACTGGGCCAGCTAGCCTCAATAACTAGGTATATTTCTACACCATAGGAAGGTTAGCATAGGCACCACTGTGACCTCAAATGCATGTTTTTACAGACGAATCTCCCGCTAGCACAGTCGTGACGAACTCTAGCTCAAGTCCCCTCAAAGCTGTGAACATGACTTGCATTTGTGGTCACAGTGGTGCCTATGCTAACCTTCCTATTGTGTGGGAAATATACCTAGTTGGATGAAGTAGTATGAGAGCAGTAATAACACGAGGAAAACTTGTGGTACTGCCAGCCAGGACACAACCCTCATCACCCACCGGCACCACCACAACACACGACAGACAACAACAAACATGGCCGCCGCTACAGTCCAAGATAACTCCTTCCCAGTATTTGATGTCAAGAAGATCACCGACCCAGAAATAGCTAAACTCCTTATGATTCAGAACCAAACGATCACCAAACTAACTCAAGAAATGCAGGAACTAAAGGCTAGCAATGCAGATTACCTCAACAAGATCACTGCTCTAGAACATAAACTAGACACTCTAGAACAACAAAGCAACACCTACACCCAGTCCCTAGACACTATCAACACTCTAAAAGACCAAGTCACCCTACTTACTACCAACATATCCACTAGGAATTTTTATTGACCTAAGAAAAGCTTTTGACACAGTAGACCACGACATCCTACTCCACAAACTTGATCATTACGGTATAAGAGGCCATGCGCTTGCTTATTTCAAATCTTACATTACTAATAGGTATCAGTATGTCACCATTAAAGACACAGCATCAGCAACACGGCCACTTGATACTGGAGTTCCGCAGGGAAGTGTCCTTGGTCCCCTGCTCTTCCTCATATACATCAATGACCTTCCAAACGTATCCCAACACCTGAAACCCATTCTCTTTGCTGACGACACGACTTATGTCATCTCTCACCCTAATCTTGCCACCCTCAACACCATTGTTAATGAGGAGCTAATCAAAATATCGACTTGGATGACAGCCAATAAACTTACGCTTAACACTGACAAAACCTACTATATTATGTTTGGTAGCAGAGCAGGAGATGCACAAATTAACATTAAGATCGACAACACTCTTATTAC
Organism: Cherax quadricarinatus; assembly: GCF_026875155.1. NCBI lineage: Eukaryota > Metazoa > Arthropoda > Malacostraca > Decapoda > Parastacidae > Cherax > Cherax quadricarinatus. The sequence continues at coordinate 25,859,927 of NC_069481.1, read as the reverse complement.
CAGACATAATTACCAGACATATTTGTGCTTGGGGATCAACTGCAGCAACACACCTAAAGCCAATAATAACCCAACAAAAAGCTGCAGTAAGAATAATCACTAAATCCCATCCCTGGCAACACACCCCCCCACTCTTCATAGATCTAAACTTACTCCCTGTTCAGTACATCCACACTTACTACTGTGCAATCTACATCTACAGGACCTTAAATTCCAAAATCAACCTTGACCTAAAACGCTTTCTTGATAGTTGTGACAGAACCCACAGGCATAACACCAGACACAAACATCTCTACGACATTCCCCGTGTCGACTAAACCTTTACAAAAATTCAATGTATGTTAAAGGCCCTAAAATCTGGAACACCCTACCTGAGAACTCTAGAACTGCAGACACATTCATCACCTTCAAAACTACCATTAGAAAACATCTTATCTCCCTGATAAACCCCATCAACTAACTACACGAATACCACCTGGTGGTTCACACTTACACTCACTCACCCATTTGACCATAAACAGAAATATTAATCTCAATCTTAAATAATGAATCCTATGATACTCCAATACTGAAACTATGTACTGTGCCAAAAAAAAGCATTCACATTGCTAAACTCACAAACTAGTATTAAGTCACTTAGCCATAATACCCAAATTACCTCATAATCTGTAATATTTTTAAAAAAAAGAATTAAACTAAGTCTGCCCGAAATGCCTAGCCATGCTAGGCGTTCTAGTGGGACACTCTTTATTCATTATTTAACCACATGTAAACCACACAACAACCAAATTCTGTAAATTCAACATTGTAATTTATAAAAAATAAACTTAAATTTTAAATTTAAATTTATGTTTTTCTAAATCTAAACTTATTTTAAAAAAATTTCCTTTTATGTGGGTTCTCTTTTGGAGGTATCCTAAAGGGGACCTTTTAATTCCCCTTTATTAATACCTATCTTTATTTAACATTTCATCAGGTCCCCCCCCATTTTTTGTCTAACAAGGAATGAAATTTTAAAGACTCTTCAATTTTTCTTCATAAGGAAGATTTCTAATGTATGTATTAAATTTGGGTTCCTACCTGAATGTTTTCTAACAAATTTATGTCCATTCTGAAAATAGGGAGACCAAATTGGCTGCTAATCTAGGTGAGGCCTTTACAAGGTATAAAGTCAGAAAGCCCTCGGACTTTTTTTGCTTAACTTTTTAAAATTTAAACCCCGTAAATCATTTCCCTTTATTACGTCCCTTGGGCATTGCTGTTTTGGGTTTTAAGGTTGCTGCCACCATAACCCCCAAGTCCTTTTGCAATCTGTATGGCTAATTTACATATTTAATTTGAACTCACTGCCCTTTTTCCCCTTTGACCAAGAAAGGTTTTTTTTAAAATCCTATTGGGGGTTCCCTAAATTCGTTTGAATTATTTCCTACCATCTTTGTGTCATCGGCGAATTTGCTCATTCACAGTAATTCCTCATCAAGTCATTGATATATTTAAAAACAACAAGGGCCCAAGATGACCCTGGGGAACGATTGTTACAGATCCCCCTCGGATTAACCCCCATTTTGGACACCCACGTTTCCGTCTGTGAGCCTGACTCGACCCCAGAAGATTTTTCCCCAATGCCATGACTGCACTTTTTTTTAACAGTCTTTTGGGGCGGAATTTTATCAAAAGCCTTATAAAATTAAGTAAAAATATCAAATTTTTTATCTGGTCACCCCAAAAGTTTACCCAAGAAAGTTAATAAATTAGTTAGACAAAACCGGGCCCCTTTGAAAACCATGCTGAGTATCTTAAACAAGCTATGCTTATCAAGATGGCTTCTTATAATCTCAGCTATAATTGACTCTAGTAATTTGCCTACAATTGAGGTCAGGCTTATTGGGCAGTAATTAGATGGTAAAGACTTGTCCCCTGTTTAATTTTTTTCCCCTGGATTAATTTTTCAAAGATTTTAGAGAGAGGGTGTAAGTTGGATATTGGCCTATAGTTATTCAAGTCTGTGTGGTCTCCTTTATGGATCGGGGTGATCCTTGCTATTTTGAGAACTGTAGGAAAGGTAGAGGATTCAATGGATTTGTTAACGAGTGTTGCAATGATTGGTGATAGCACCTGTGACACTTTTTTGTATATAATGGGTGGTAAGGTATTTAAATCTCCTGTCTTGTTTTTTAGGTTGTTGATGATAAGGGAGACTTCAGTTGGGTTAGTCGGAGCTAGGAACAGTGTGTTCGGGTAGTTGCCAGTGAGGTAGTCATTGGGTGGGGTATCTGAGCTTGGGATTTTATTGGCAAGGTTTTTTTCTATAGTGGAGAAGAAATCATTGAGTCTGTTTGCTGTTTCAGTAGGTGGGAATTGGGGTTCATCTGGTTTTGTTAATTCAATTTCGCTATTTCATGTTATCTTTTTTGTTCCTAGTATTTTTGAAAGAGTTTTCCAGGTCTTTTATATGTCACCTCGTAAGTTGGATAATCTGTTCTCATAATACAATTTTTTAGCCCTTTTTATTAGGCTGGTTAGGATTGACGAGTAACGTTTTTTTTGGTCTCTGGTTATGCGGCCCATTCTGTACTGTTTTTCGTATAGGTGCTTTGTATTTATGGATTTGAGGATACTGGGTGTTAGCCAGGGACTGTTCAGTCTCTTTGCAGTCATCTGTTTAGGTTTTTTTAGGGCAGTGCTTGTTATAGAGGTATTGGGTCTTTTTTTAGAAAATTATTAATACATTCATCAGTATCTGTATAGATTTCTAGCTCAGTGTGCCAGTCAATGTTTGTCACTGCTGCTGTGAAGTTACTGATAGCTGCCTCATTTTTGAAGTCTGAAAGTGACTTTAGTGTGTCTATGGTAATTTGCCAAGGTTTGTTATGAGGAAGTAGGGTAATGGTCCGTGGTATTATCTGTGATTATGCCTGATCTTAAGGGGGATATGGTGTTGGTCCAGATGTGGTCTAGTAGGGAAACACTAGTCTCTGTAACTCTTGTAGGTTTTGTTACTGTTGGTAGCAACATGCAGTTACTCATAGTGTTTGTGAATTCAGTATCATGTGATTTTGGTCTTGTAGGAGTTTATATTGAAGTCACCTGAGAGTAGTAAGTGATCTTTGTTCATGCGTGCATCAGTTATCATACTTCCTAGGTTTTCACTAAAATGGCTAATGTTTGACTGTGGTACTCTGTAGATGTTTATCACTGTGAGAGGTTTTTGTAGGTATTTGGATTTGAATTTAGCTATTATATATTCCCCATGTTCATTCCTTGTGCAAGTATTAGTGATACATTCTAGTTGGTCTGAGTAGTATATAGCTCTGCCACCCCCTTGTTGATCTGGCCTACAGCTGTGTATGGCTGTGTAACCAGGAATGGCATAGACATCTGTAGTATCAGGCTTTAGCCAGGTTACAGTGAGAGTAATGATGGACATACTGGCATGCAGGGAATTTAGTAATGCTATGAGGTCATCGTAATGTTTGCTTAAAGATCTGATATTGTAGTTAAAGACAGTTATGTTGTTATTGGCTCTGAAAAGTGACTTTGATTGTTCTGCTGTGTAGAAATTACAGTTACTGTTTGATTCATTTAAGTCAATGTGTGACTGACATGTTAGAAGGAGTCTGTTTCCATGCACAGTTTTCAATGTGTAATTTCAGTATTGATTTGCAAGTGCAAAGAAAGCTACTGTCATGGTCATCGTCCATAAGACTTACTTCTGAACACTGAATAAGTGATGCTTTGTCATCTGTGAATAAGTCTTTTATCAATTTAAAACCTACTTTCCTGCAATAAAATATGCCGTGACATTTTTACCTGGAATTTACCTGGAGATGGTTTTGGGGGTCAATGCCCCCACAGTCTGATCTGAGACAAGGCCTCATGGTGGATCAGGGCCTGATCAACTAGGCTGTTACTGCTGGAAGCATGCAAGCTGACATATGAACCACAGCCCAGTTGGTCAGGTACTGACTTTAGGTGCTTGTCCAGTGCCTTCTTGAAGACAGCCAGGGATCTATTGGTATTCCCCCTTGGTAAGGGGCATATATTATATACTGATAACTGGTACACAAGCCCCTCACTCAGTGATTTTTTGCGAGTGAACATGACAGATGTGTGTGGCACAGTGCGTGCAAATCATAAACATATGCCCAGGTTTGACGCTGGCACTCGTACAGGTGAAATTCAGGCTTTTGCTGCCAATGACATTATGGCATTTCGGTGGCATGACAAACGAGATGCCACACTGTTGTCATCAGTTCACCCTAACGAAATGACAAACACTGGCAGGCAGCATAGAGAGAGCAATGAACCCACTCTAAAACCTGCAGCTGTGATTGATTACACCCTCAATATGCGCTCAGTGTACAAATGTGACATGCAGATTGGGTTTGCTGATTGTGTTCGCAAGAGTTATAAGTGGTACATAAAACTCTTTTTCCATCTTCTGGACATTTCCATGCTCAATGCTTATATATGTATAAGATGAGGACCAGAAACAAACCATCATATTGCAAATTCTGTTTGTATGTCATCAGACAAATAGTATTCAAGTACCAAGGAACAACACCTGCAATAGACCGTCCACTAAATTATCAACAACTACCTTCTCGTCTTAAGCATGGTGATCACTTCCTAGTAAAACTGCCTGCTACTGCTTTCAAGAAAAAGACTCAGAAGAGGTATTACGTCTATGCACATACAAAAAAACGCCCACAACAATGCAGAGACACTCGTTTTATGTGTGAGGAGTGTTAAACACCGCTGTGCATGACACCATGTTTCAAAGACTTCCACAGGCTGCAGAACTTCTAGAAACATTCCCTGTGACGGTACAGTAGGGCCCCACTTATATGGAGACTTAGGTTCCAGGCTGTCGCCGGAAAGCAGACATCGCCGGAAGGAGAAACCCCCATTTTTTTCCTTTTAAAAAAGAAAATAAATCCGACAAAAAATTTTGCACTAAATTATTTTAAAGGTTTAAAAAGAAAACTGGGCTTTAAAAAAAACCACAAATTTAAAATTTAAAATTTACAAAAATTCTTTACTTATTTTAAAATTTCAGTGGCCCCCCGAAAAAACGAAAATTTTTTCTCGCCTATGGCCCAAAGGGAGGACGGTTCAGGAATTTCAAGTGCCCCCAGTTTTAAAAGGTGTTTTAATCTCATTTAGGGGTCCCCTTTAAGGGTTTTCTCTGTACATTTTCTAGGTCAGCAATTTAAACCTGCTTTGAAAGGTGCTGTTGTGTGCAGAAAAATATTCCGAAGATGGAACAAGTGCCCCTGAAAGTGTCAGCATGGGTTTGGGCCACCTTTTTTTTAAAAGGGTTTCCCATTATCCATCCTGTCTTTTTCTAGCAGATGGGATTGATGCTATGTTAGGGTTTATTTAAAGAAGGTGAGTCCCCCAAACTTGATCACCCCCCAGGTTTTTTGATTTTTGGGTTGTTTGCTCTATTGGGGTTTTTGGGAAATTTTGGGTTTTTATACTCTGAGGAAGTTTTTAATTTCCCAAACGTTTACCATATCAAAAGTAATTAAAATTTTCTCATCGTTGTCTTCATATTTTTTCGGGCAGCCCAATGAAAGATTTGATTGATGTCCCCTGGAGTTGGGCAGTGTCTAAAGGGGAAGACACTTTTCAGGCAGATTCGGGTGTCATCTGCAAAAAAAACACGGTGCTGTTTTTTAAAATCCCTGTCTATTTTCGATAGGAGGATAGGGAACAGGATGGGAGTGGACTTTTTTTTTTTTTTTTTTTTTTTCCCCTTGCAAAAAACAGGGGCCTTTTCACTGTACCGCCTCGATTTTACCCCTGTTGACTTTTCCTCTTTTTTGTTCTTTTTTTGCAGGAAACTTTAGATCCCTCACCAACTTTTCCTGTTTTTCCCTTTTTAGCACGCATTGTGCGCTTTTTACACCATGGTACATTTGTCAAAGGGCCCTTTTGCACGTCTGGGGTAATTACATCTACATTTTTTTTGTCTTTAGTGCCCCTGGGAAACCTTTGCCCGTGTGACCAGTATTGGGGGAGGGGGAAAAGGAGCGCCCTATTTCTAAACCCTTGCGGCCCTGGGTTGTGAAAAACGAGGGGGTATCAAGGGGGTTTTTGCATTTTTGCTTCTTAGGCCCCTTTTCCCAAAAAAATTTTTATGATAGGGGATGTTAGAAATTCCAGTCTGTATTTCTTTTTTTATTGTTTTAAAATTTTTCCCCCCCTTTGTGGAGGGGGGCTAGTCTGTTTTTTTTTGTAACTGTGGAATAACCCCAGTTGCCCCATGCCCCCTCCCATGGGAAATTTTAAAAAGCATGTGTTAGGGGTTTTTGCTGTTTTTGGGATAAAACACAGGTTCCGGGACCCGGGCCCCGGGGGCGAGTGCTGGGCATGTTTCATTTTTCACCTTTTCAAAAGTCTTTTTGGCCATAGGAAAGCATCAATAGGCTTGTTTTTAACCAAAATTTTCTGGGGCTTTCAAAAAAAAATCTTTTTAGATTTCTACTTCAGTTGGTTATTTATTTTTTTATTTTATTATCACACGGGCCCCTTTCCCCCAAGGCAGGGTGGCCCGAAAAAAAAAAAAATTTTAACCATAATTCACTCCTTTCACTGTCTTGCCAAAAGGGTTTGGTTTTTAAACATTTACATTTTTTTTAAATTTAAAACTTTAAACACCCCTCCTTCAGAGTGCAGGCACTGTATTTCCCATCTCCAGGACTAAAGCCCGGGCCCCTCCCGGGGTTTCCCCTTTGAACCCCTTCTTAAAGGGTTACTTTGCCACACTCCAACAGCACTTTCAAGAAATTAAAAAAACCTTTTTGTCTCCATTCACCCCTTCAAACACGTCACGCAGGGCCTGCGGGAAGTCCAAGCCCCTCGCACCAAACCCCCCTTTAAACCCCCCCCCAACCCTTCCTAGGCCGACCCCTACCCCGCCTTCCTTCCACTACAATGATACACTCTTAAGTCATTCTGTTTCGCTCCATTCCTTTTACTGCCCCAAAAACCACCTCAACAACCCTTCCTCACCCCTTGGAAAACAGTTTTTGGTAACCCCGGGCACCTCCCCTAGTTTCCCAAAAACAAAGAATTCTCTGCATTATTTTCACACCAAAATTTGCCCTCAGAAAAAGGACACCCTCCACTGCCTCCACCTTTCTCCTGCTTGCAACATTCATCACCACCCTTCAAAAACCCATAAAAGGAGCTTTGGGTTTTAAAACATACTCTCTTACTTTCCCCCTCTTTGCCCCCAAAGGGACAAATTCTTTTCTCCCCCGGGGAACCAAAGGGTGCACCACTAAACTTTTTTTCCCCTCATAAAATTTTCTATGATTTACCTCATCTTTCATAGCCCCACCGCTGACACGTCCATCCCAAATATCGAAAAACGTTCACCTCCCCCCCATACTCTCCCCCTCCAATCTGATATTCAATTTTTATCCCCTAAATTTTTGGGGGTTTTCCTTCATAACCTTACCCCTTTCCTGTATTCCCCTTTAAATTTTCTTTTTTTTGCAAAACCCAAAACCCAAATTCATCCCCCAAAACTCTGCAGCTTCCCCTTCAGAATCCCCCCAAAGCACAGTTTCATCAGCAAAGAGCACTGGGACAACTCCCCACTTTTGTGGGGTTTCCCTTTATTTTTTAACTCCAGCCTCTTCCCCAAGGGGCCCCGCATTTACTTCTTTTTCCCAAACCCCATCATAAAAAAATTAAAAAACCCACGGGGGAAAATCACACATCCTTGCCCAAAGGGGCCCTACTTTTACGGGAAAAAATTTCCCTTTTTCCTACAAAACTCTAATTGGCCTCATACCCTTCCGAAAAAACCCTTTTTCAGGCTTTCAGTAACCTACCTCCTACACCTTCACTTGCAACATCTGCCACTTTGCCCCCCTATCCCCCCGTATACCCCTTTTCCCCAAATCCATAATGCCACAAAGCCCTCTTTACCCTTTATCTAAATACTGTTACTTATAGGGTTTTAAACTGAAAACCCCTGGTCCACACACCCCCTCCCTTTTCCTAAAGCCCCCTTTTGTTCATCTCTATCCTTTTCCCTCCGTCTTACTTTTAATTTTTTCCCAATTTTAACTTACCATAACACTTTACCAGGTACACTCAACAAATTTCCCCCCTATAATTTTTGCACTCTTTTTTTCCCCTTTGCCTTTTTTAAAAAGGGAACTATGTTTGCTCTTGCCAATCCCGGGGGTACCTTACCCTTTTCCATACTTTAAATTAAATAATTGCACCAACCCATTTCCAAAAAAACTATATCCCCACCTGTTTTAACTTTTTCTTTTTTTACCCCCAATAAAACCCCGGGTCCCTTTCCCCCCCTTTCATTTTACCCTACTGCCTCACGAACTTCCCCCAAAACCACAACGGGTTTCTTCCTCCCCCTACAAGGGGTTTATTCCCCCCTTTTCCCTATACACAAATCAAAAGCTTCCCTATTTTCCAAACATTTAACAATTCCTCAAAATATTCCCCCCCATCTTCCCATTACCTCTAACTCTCCCTTTTAAAAACCTCCTCTCCTATTTTTAACTGACAAATCCCCTTTGGGTTTCTAGGCTTTTTAACTTGTTTTAAACTCACCCAAAACTTTTTCCTTATTTTTTAACAAAAAAATTTTTTATAACAAACTCACCCACTCTCCCCTTTTTCTCTCTTTTTTCATTTCTTCACCACCCCCCTTTAAACCCCTCCTTTTTTTTCTCCTATTCTCCCCTCCTTTTCATCACTTCTACTTTTTAAAAAAATTTTCTTTTGCTAATTTTTCCTTTCCCCTTTCTACCTTTTTACATCATCCCACCAAACGCTCCCTTCCCTCCTTTCACCCACTTTCCTGTAAACCACAAATTCCCGCTGAAAAACTCTAACACTTTTCATTTTTTTCCTACCCCCTACCCCTTCGACCCCCCTTGCCTTGCTCTCTTAGCCCCTTTTATCCTCCAATAGCTGTTTATATCTTACCCTAACTGCCTCCTCTTTTAGTTTAAAAACCCTTTACCTCTCCCCCTGGGTCTTCTATTCTCCTTTTTCCCATCTACCTTTTACTCCAGTTTTGCTTTCAACTAAAAAAGTGGTCTGATATATCTGTTTCCCCCCCTTAAACATGTAACTCCTGAAGTCTACTCCAAAAAGTCTTTTAAACTTCCAATAAATAAAACCAACAAAATACTGTCATTTTTTTCCCCACATCATACCCTGTATACTTATTTTTCCTCTTTTTTTTTAAAATTTATTACCTATAACTAAACCCCTTTTTTTATACAAAGTTCAATCCCAAAAACTCCCAAAATCCCTTTTTACCCGGGACCCCAAACACCCACCACACCCCCTCCCAAAAGTTTCTCCCACTTTTTGCATTCAGGTCCCCTACCCCAATTACTCTCTCACTTGGTTTCAAAGCCCCCTATAAAATTCACTTAACATCTCCCAAAAAACTCTCTCCCCTCCTCTGCATTCCTTCTTCTCCCGGGGGCCCTACAAACCCTTTTTATGACCCACTTCTCGTCCCAAACCTTTTCTTTAATCCACATAAAAAATTGAATTTACACATTCTTTTTCTCCTTTTTTTTTCCCCTTTCCTAAAAATGATCATTTAACCCTTACTTTCACCCCCTTCCTTTGCTCTAACTCTCTCAGTATCCAAAATTTAATCCCATTTATTTTCCCCCCCCCTGGGAAAATCTCCTACCCCCTTCAGCTTTGTTTCGCTTTTGACCAGGGGCATCCAACTTCTTTTCATTTTTTTAACATCGCAATAAAACGTTTTTGTCATCCGCACTTTCATCCACGCACATTTAAGCATCCCGTTTTTAAAAAATTTTTTTCTTCTCTTTTTTTTAAATGTATACAGGGAAAGGGGTTACTAGCCCATTGCTCCCGGCCCCTTTTTGTCGCCCATACGACACGGGATGGGTTACGGAGGGAAAATTTTTTCCTCTTCCCCATGGACAATTGAAGAAATAAAAAAAAAAAAGAGTTTTAGAAAAAAAGAAAAAAAACCTAATGTAGTATATTTATAAAATGCATGGGGCGTGTCTGTGAAGTTGACCAAAGGGGTAAGTAAAAAGTAGCAAGAATTTCCCCGTTTCTAGTGTGTTTATAAACAGAAAAAGAAACCAGCAATTCCCCCCCCCACCATCAGCCAAAAAAATTTCAAATTTTTGTTTTCCCCAGTCTTTTGCAGGACGGTAAGTACTTCCCCGGGGGGTTGCTGGCTACCACCTACTACTAGTGGCTTCCTAAAAAAAAAAAGGGGTCCCTATTGGGACTTGATATTTTCATTCATTTCCCTTTCTGTCAAATTTTGTAAGACCCTTTTGGTAAGTCCTGGATGCCCGTTTTAGGATATACAAAATTTCGATGTAGTATGCCAGACTCTGTTAAACGTTTTTTAACAAGGGTTTACCAGGGGTTTTAAAAGCACACAAAAGGGGTTACAAAAAGGGAAAATCAGAAAAATTGGTTTGATCGATCTGTAATTTCCCGACAAAAAAGAAAAACAAAGGTAAAGGGAAAAGAGTGAAAATCCCAGGGAGGCCCTTGTGAAAAGTCTGTTCCAAAGGCACAGTAAATTGCTCCCCTTCTATTAAATCTCCTCATTTTTGACATAGAAGGGTGTAATTCCCTAACTCCATGTCTTCCTTTGCAGAAGACACCCAGATTGCCATGTGACCTCCCCCGAAGGGCCCCCACAAACTTTCCCAGGAGATTTAAAAAAAATCTTCAAAGGGGGGCCCCTCAAAACAATATGATGTTCAATGAGGGGAAAATTTTTCCAACCTTTCTTAAACGGAAATACTTGGGAGGAAATTTTAAAAATGTATCAGGGGTTTTTGACAAAATTTTAACCCCCACACTGATCTCTCATCCCCCCACTAGTCCCCCTACACACAAATGGTCTTTCACTCCACACTGGTCTCCCCCACCCCCCCCAAACCCCCCCCCCCCCCCCCCCCCCCCCCCCCCCCACCCCCCCCCCCCCCAACTTAGGCTTTAAAAATTTTTGGTGGTCTTTAACCCCACTTCCTTACCTAATTTTTTCCTTCCCCCTTTTTTACCCAATTTTCCCAAACTTAGTCTTTTTCCTTTTTTGTGTGCCTTTAATTGGGATATAAAACCGGCCTTTGAATTTAAATCCGTTCCATCCTTTGTTTTGTAACCCCATTTGTTCCCTTGGGTTTATCCAAATTTTTTCATTTTAAATTAAAAATTAAAGGAAATGGGGTAAAAATCCCCAAGGGGTGAAATTAAGACACCGTTGCAAATTTTGGAAATTTAAGAGAACAAAGGGGCCTGGGGGGCTTTAATTTTAAAAAATTCAGGACATAACTGGAAAACGGGAAAATTCCAAAAATGGAATAAGGGCCTTTCCCAAAAAGGGGTAGGTTGGAAGGAAGTTTTAGTCCTGGAAGGTTTTGAACCCCAAACAAAAACCTGGTTTCAATTGTCCGGCAAGGGTTTTGGGAAAAAGGGAAAATTTTTTGGAAAAGGGGGAAAATTCCCCCTTTGGAAAGGGGGGGTTTAAAAAAAAATTTTATTGTAGTTTTAAGGTTTTCTAAAACTAAGGAAAAACTTGGCCCCGAAATTTAAAGAAATGAGTTGCAGTTCAAATTGGAAAAATGGAAAATATTCGTGAAATTTGAAACAGGCAAACCTGGGATCTTTTATTTTAAGCGCCATCCTTGGGTTTTATCAATTTTAAAATTTTTTAGAATAACCCTTAAGACCGAAACCCTTTTTTATACCCGAAATAGGGGAAAATCAGTTCCCCCCAACCTTGGAAGTTTTTGGTCAAACCCTTCTGGAAAATTTTTAAGCAGAAAACAAGGAAGAAAAATTTTCCCCTTAAAATAGACCGAAGGCTCCTTGGGGGCCCTTTTTAATTTAAAATCCTTTAACCCGGCGGGTTCCTTTTTGGGGGAAAAACCCAAATTTTTTTATTCCCCCTTTTTTTTATTTCCCCTTTCCCTTTTTAAAATTCGCCCTTTCCCCCCCCCAAAATTTTTTGCTTCCCAAATTGAATTTAACTTTTAACTTTTTCTAAGGGAAGATTTCCAAGCTTTTTTTTAATTTTCTCATTCAAAACTGGCCCCTTTTTCCAAGAATTTTATAAAACCCCTGAATTTGGAGAACCAAAGATACCTTTAAGCTGCCCACTTATATGGAGGGGTTAGGTTCCAGGCTGTCCCCAAAAAGCAGACATCCCCGGGGAAAGGCAAAAACGCCATTTTTTTTCCATTTAAAAAGCTTATAAATTCCAGACAACAATTTTTGCACAAAATTTTTTTGGGTTAGAAATGGGAACTGGGCATTAAAAACACCCCAAAAAAAAATACTTTAACAGTAAATTCTTTTACTTATCTTAAAGTACAGGGGAAAACCCCCGAAAACGATATTTTTTTTTGCCTATGGTCCAGGGAGTAAAGGTTCGGGAAACTTCAAGTCTCCCAGTAATTAGGTTTTATTTTTCAGTTAGGGGTGCCGGAAGGTTCTCTTTAATTTTCCCTTGGCAGAAATTTTTAACCTGCTTTAAAAAGGTGCGTTAGTGTGCAGTTAATTATTCCCAGCCTAGTTTAGAACAAGTGCCCTGAAAGTTTTATCGGGGGGTTTGGGCACCCCTATTTTTTAAAAGGTTCTAATTACCCATCCTGTCTTTTTTCTAGCAGATGCGATTGATGCTATTTTTTGGTACTTAAAAAAGGTAAATCCTCCAACAGGATCCCCCCAGGTCTTTGACGTTAGTTTTTTGGCTCTTTGGTTTTTTGGAAAATTTTTTTATACTCTGATGAATTTTTTAATTTCCCTAGTTTACCATATCAGAGAAATTTAAAATTTCCCCAACGTTGATCTTCTTTATTTTTTTTCTGCACCCCAAATAAAAATTTTGGGTTTGATGCCCAAACCGGGGTGCCTTGCAGGTCTGAAAAGGGGGAAAACTGTCTTTGCAATTCAGGGGGTATCGGGAAAAAGGAAAGACCCCTTTGGGGGGGGCCCTGTGGCTTAACCCCTTTTAAAGCAGATAGGGGGATGGGGAAAAAGGATGGGAGTGAGACTGTGCCTTGCAGAACAGAGCTTTTCCTGTGGGCCGCCTCAGCTTTACCTTTTGACTACTCCTCTTTGTTTTCTATTTGTCGGGAAAAACTTTAGTTTCCCTCAAAACCAATTTTTCCCTGTTTTTTCCCTTTAGCACGCATTGGGGCGCTTTTTCACCATGGTCACATTTGTCAAAAGGTTTTTTGCACAGTTTTGTGTAATTACTTTCTACATTCTTTTTTTTTCCCTATTGCATCTAGGCCCTTTGGCTTTAGGGACCCAAAATTTTGGGAAAGAAAACGGGAAGCAAACCTACCCCAAAACCCCTGCTCCCCGGGTTGTGAAATTTAAAGGGGTTATCTAGAGGGGTTTGAAATTCTTGTTCCTTGGGCCCCTTTTCCAAAGTTTTTTATGATAGGGATGTTAGCATTCAGTTGTATTTCCCTTTCTATTTCTTTACCCCCCCTTTGTGGAGGGGGGGCTATGTCTGTTTTTTTTTAGTAATGGGGAAAAAAACACCGTGTCCATCCCTTCCCTCTCCAAAGGATTTTTAAAACCCATGTGATGGGGGCTTTTTTTAGTTCTTGATGAAACAATTTTCCAGGATCTGTCCCGGGGGCAGAGTGCATGGGAAAGTCATCTTTCACCTTTTTTTGAAGTTTTTTGGGCATCAGGAAAAGCATCAGATGGGGCTTGTTTTTACCAAATTTTCTTGGCCCCCCCCAAAAAAAAATCTTTTAATCTTCTACTCTCATTTGGGTTTTAGTGGCTTCCTAAAAACTGAGTTTTTGGGGGACTAAAATTTATTCTCATTCTTTTCCTTGCTGTAAATCTGGGGTAAAAACCCATCTTGTGTAAGCCCAGGGTTTTGCTTTTGAGGATTTTACAAAATACGTTGTATTAGGCCAGACCCCTTGAAAGCTTTCAACAAGTTGCCCAGGGTTTTAATAGCACCAAAATGTGGGGGGGGGGGACAAAGGAATATCGGGAAAAATTGGTAAAATCGATCTTTTAATTTTCCTGAAAAATTAAACACAAAGATAACATTTAAACAGAGTGAAAGCCCCAGGCAGCCACTGTAAAAACCCTCTGTTCCACAAGGCACAGAATTTGCCCCCATTAATAACTCACCTCATTTTTGGAAAATAGAGTTGTAATCCATAGCTCCATGCCCCTTTGCAGATGACACCCAGTTTTTGGCCATGGACCCCCACCGAAGACCCACAAGCCCTCCTAGTGTAGTTTAAAACCAAAATCAAAAAATTTGGGCCCCACTCAAAAAAAAATTATGTTCAATGAGGAAAAATTTCCATCCCTCAGTTTGGGAAAAAAAACTTGGGAAATTAAAAAGGAAATCGGGGTTTTTTGGGACAAATTCTCGCCACACTGATCTCCCCATCCCACACTAGCCTCTCTACACCACGGTATTTAAACTCCCCCCACGGGTTTCTCTCCCCACACACGGGTTCTCTCACCCCTCACGGTGCCCTCACCCACACGGTCTCTCACCGGGCACTTTTTCCCTTGCCTTCTTTAGAAAATTCCAATCTTAGTGCTTTTTAAAACCCTTTTTTTGTGTAGATCTTACGTATGATTTCGATCTTGGGTTTTCCTTTTTAAATCCTTCCAGGGCCCTTTGGTTTTTTTTCCCGATTTTTTCATATGCGAGTCAATTTTCCATTTAAATTATGTGCAAAAAAGGGGTTTTTAAAAACCCCCGACAAAAATTAAATTAAGCCCAACATTTTGAAACATCTATTTTATCTTTTTTTGTAAAACGTTTCCCCAAACCAGTGGCCTTTATAAATACAAATTCTGGGAATAACTTGAAGCCCAAAAGGGAAAACTATATAAGAAGAGGGGGGTTAATCGGGGTCCCTAACCTTTAAAGTAGGGGGCGAAAAAGCCCCGTAGAATGGTTTTTTCTAAAGGCAGAAGAAAGGAGCCGGTGCTTATATAGTAACTTTCAGGTTTTACCCAGACAGGGCAAGTCACGGGGGAGGGGGGATTCCCCAGTGGAAGTAGGTCCCCCCCAAAGAGTTTTTTTTGGTTGTATAAAGTTGCCCGTGTGTAAAAGGTTTATGAAAACAGTCCTCAAAATCAAGTTTCCCCTTTTGATGTTCCCAGGGGCGGGGAAAAGGGTTGTGCAAAAAAATGGTTTTTAAATACTGAAAGATGAAATTAAGAACTTTGTCTACATCGGGGGTATTTTTATTGTAGCCCGTTTGCCTTTCCCAGTGGCTTTTTTCAATACAAATTCTAGGTTTTAATTGAAGACAGAAGGCAAAAACGTGGCCCCCGCAAAGCGAATTTAAATTTTTTTGCAAGGGGGCGGGTCGTTATGCGAAATTTTTTCCGCTATGCGAAAATTAATTTTCCCCATAAAAAATTTTGGAAGAAAAAATTAAAATCCTGCAAAACCCCAAAATATAAAAAAAATTTTTTTTTTTCCCAAAAAAAAAAGAAAATTTTTAGTACCAAAACTGAAAAAGGCATGCACAATTCCCATGGTTTTTTACTTTTATTAAAGTTTGGGTTTGGAGGTTTGGGAGGGGTTGGGAGGAGGGGAGGAGAGTGTTAGGGTTTAAAAGGGGGAAAATCCCCTTCCCTTAGGATTTGGGAGGTAGCAAGTCCTTTTCTGGGGTTATTTCCCCTTTCTTTTTTTAATCCCCTTTTGGACCAGCTTCAGAGCCCCTTGGACTTTTTTCGCAAAAATTTATCTGCCCTTTGTGCCCTTTCCTCTCGTTCCTTTTATTTGTCAAAAGTGGGTTCCCACAACAGTGAATTGAAACAGTCCCACAGGGCCTTGAATACTTGTGAGAGGGTGATTTCATCAAAAAAGGTTTGAAATTTCAACCATTTTCCCAAAAACCTTTCCCTTAAATCTTTGAATTTGGAAATTTTCCTTAAAATTTTCTCTCCCCCTCCTTTAAACCCATTTTCCCCCAGGTTTTCCCCCTTTTTGCTCTTGAAGATTGATCTATCACTAAACAGGGGTTTAAAGGTTCTTCATTGTCCCCTCCACCAACTTTTCCCACATCCTCCCCACTAACCCCCAAACCCGGACTTCCCCAAATCTACCCAATTTGGATTCCATCAACTGGAAATACTACTCCCTCAGGGTTAGCCTAAACCCCTTCAAAATCCCTTTTGTTACACATTTCCCACAGTTTTTTCCCAAAAGGCAGATTTTCAAGGTTCTCTTAGTCACCCCTCCCAACCCTTATTTTAAAAGGTTTACACAACGAGGAAAAAAAAGTGATCCTTCCAAAAACTTTTAGAGTCAATCCAGTGTCTGTGATCACTTAAAAGCATTTTTTAAACAGGGGTTTTTGTGTACATTTTTCTTAAAGTTGGAAATGACCTGGGGTCCATGGGCTCGGGAAAGGGGAGTGGTATTAGGAGGAAAAAAACTTCCCCTTTAAAAGAAGTCATGTCCCCATAAAGCCCGCTCTGCCCCGTCTGTAGGTGCCCAGGGGCTTTGTCTAACACCGGAGGCACTTAAGGTCAAAATTTCTTTTAAATTTTGGAAATCTTTCAATTTGGGGGCAAATGCATGGTGAAACCAGTTATAAAAAAATTTCCCCTAGTGAACCATGCCTTACTTTTTTCCCTCCACACCCACCAAAAAATTATCCTTGGGGGGCATTCTTTTGCCTGAACGCTAGGGGTTTCAAAAGGTAAATACACTATTAAAGGCTTAACTTTGCAATCCCCACAGCATTGGCCACTTTCAAAAAAGTAACCCCTTTTTCATAGGCTATGCCCCGGGAGGCTTTTCCCTCCTTTAAATTTTAGGGTTCCTGTTTTGGCATTTTTTCCGAAAAAAGGCCTGTTTCATCACTTTTAAAAACTTGTTGGGTTTCCATCCTTCATTTCTATGTACTCCTTAAATTTCATGCACATTTTTTTTCGGGCCGCTTTGGGTCCGAACTAAACCGCCTCACCAGGGCCTTTATCACACTTGGATGCCACTACGTTCTTAAATCTCTCAAACCAAACCTTTGCGGGGCCTTTAAAATTTCACTCAAACTCACTTTTTTCAGGCTTTTTTTAAATTAAAAATCGTCATGCAACTTCCAAAGCCTTTTCACATATGATCGCTTGGGGAAAAACCTATCTCCTGCTAGCGTTTTCTTTTATCCAACCAAAAAGACCCTCTCAACTTCTTCCATCACTTGCGATCTTGTTTCGAAAACCAGTTAAACCTTTTGGGGCAACAACACTTCCTTGATTGCCTTTTTCCCCCTTTCCCCAAAAAAGGCGATGGTTGTTTTTGGGGTTTTTTGTAAAACCGCCAAGGTCGGTGATACGTACTCCACTTTCATTAAATTATCCCTGACTCTTTCTTAATTTTAAATGGGTTTCTTACCTTTGGGTGTAGGGTTGGCACTAGAAGCTTTCTTGGGGGCCCAAAGGTTTTACCTTTTTTTCCACAAACAGCCCGAAAACACGTAATAATACGAAAATTTTTCCCATTTTTTGCTTGAAAAGTTACCGCGGGGTGGGGTGGTAAACAATGGGACGGGCGGGACATTGAGGGGTGGCTGAGGGCGCACATAGGACGGTCTGGACGAAAGGGCGCTGAGGGGTTTTTTTCCACAGCGGGGCAAAATTTTTTGCGAACAAAACGTTCGCTATGCGGATTGTTCACTATGCCAAAGGGGTTCCCCTTTTGGGGGGTCCAAAAGTTTTAAAGAAATGAGGAATTTGCCCCCAACCTTGGAGTAAAGGGGGGAAGAGCACCCTAAATCCCTGGGGGATTCCGAAACAGAAGCAAGGAGCCTTGCACTTTTTATAAACGCCAGGCTCCTTGCTTCTTTTCAATTTAAAAACCCTTCTGCGGGTTCTCTCTTTGGGGGGGATAACCTCAAGGGCCTTATTTTTTCCCCTTTATTTATACCCCCTCTTTCCCCCTTTTACACCTTTTGATCCTGTCCCCCCCCTCATTCTTTTGTCTAAAAAAGTGAATTAATTTAAGGGGGCTTCAAACTTTCTCATAAGGAAAAATTTTAATGCTATGTATTAATTTTCTCATTTAACCCGAAAAGTTTTTTTAACGTTTTACCTCCCTTTGTAATTGGAGGGCCAGAACTGAGCTGCTTTTCTTGGGGGGGGGCCCTTTCAAAAGAAAGTATAAAGCTGCAAAAATTTAACCCCTTTGGGCCCTTTTGTTGCTTAAATTCTTGAATTTTAAAACCCAATACCCACTTGCCTTATATGTACGTTAAGGGATTGCTTTTCCTTTGGTTTAAAGTTTCCCGCTTACCCCTAAACCCCAAAACCTTTTTACATTCCATACTGCAGTTCAATTATTTAAACCCGGTAGGTGCTAGGGGTTTTTGACATTTCCCAGGGTTTATCTTTTTTTACATTTTTTTTACAAATTTAATAATTTTGCCACTTTTCTGACCACGAATTGATTTGTCCCAAAAACCTCCTGAAGTTGTAAGACATCAATGTCTGAAACGATTACCTTTCCTATCTTGTGTCATCAGCAATTTTGCTTTGTCACAAATAAAAACCCTCTCAAGGTGTTTAAATATATAAACAAAAAAGGGGCCCCAAAAATTGGGTCCCCGCGGAACGCCACTTGTTACAGATCCCCCCCTCAGATTTTTAAACCCCCTTTTTGCACCTTTTCTTCTTCCCATTAGGAGCCATGGGCTCATCCCCTGACGCATTTTCCCCCCGTGCCATGGGAAAAAGGGGCCCCTTTTTTTCAACTCTCTGATGTGGTACTCTAACAAAGCCTTACTAAAATCAAAAAAAACAATAAACGAATTCTTTAAACCTGATCAATTTGGGCCCCAAAAAATTTTCTGAAGAAAAGGGTTTAAAAAATTAAATTGGGAACGGCCCCGGTGAAACCCTTTGAGTATCATTAATCAAATTATGCCTAACAGATTTGGGTTCTTATATTATTATTTATTTTTTTTTTATTAACACCTGGCCGTTTTTCCCCCCAAGGCCAGGGTGGCCCAAAAAAGAAAAACTTTCACCATCCCTTCAAATCCAACCCCTGTCTTACCAAGGGGGGGGGGGGGTTTACAATACAGTTTTTAAAAGCCCAAAATTTAAAAAACCCCCCCCTTAAGGGTTTTCAGGCACGTAAATTCCTCTCCAGGACTCAAGTTTCCCGGGCCCCCGGTTTCTCTGAACCCCTTCATAAAACTTTCTTTTTCTCCCCACCTCCCCAAAACACGTCAATTATTAAAAAAAATTTGTCTCCTTTTTACTCCCATCAAACCGCTCAAAGCAAGCCCGCTGGAAGTCCAAGTCCCTTTACACAAAACCCCTTTAACCCCCTCCCTCCAACCTTTCCCCGGCCGGGCCCCTCCCCCCTTCCCCTTTCCCCAAAAGGGGCTGATACACTCTTTAAGTCATTCTGTTTCGCTCCATTTTCTTACATGTCGAACCACCTCAAAAACCCTTCTTATATTATTTGGCTATAATTGACTTTAATAATTTTTTCCTACAATTGAGGTTAGGCCCTTTTTTGGGCGGGTAATTTGACGGTAACGACTTTACCCCTGCCCTTTTTTAAAAAAGGAATTAAAATTAGCCCTTCCACAAAAGACCTGTTTAAAATGGCCAACAGAAACCCCTGCATTGTTTTTCCCCTTTCTTAAGTTTTATGTTATGAGTTTAAAAAATCTCCCCAGTTGGTTACTAAGGGTAACCCTTGGGGAGTTTCAGATTTGTGTTGGATAAATTCACAAAAAGAAGGGGGTTGGACGGAGTGGGACCTGCCATGAGTAAATAGAAAATTTTCAAAGCTTTTTGCCTTTTGGGGGCATTGAAAATTGAGATGGGCAAAAATTTTTTGTTAGGGGAGGGATTGTGAAAGACCTTTCCTAGTATGGGGTAACAGGCCTGCTGCGTGTGTTATTTTTAGTACATATGTTAAAAATAATAATAATTAACTTTATTATATTTTTTTTATTTTTTTTAAATTTTTTTTATTTTTTATTTTAACCCCCTTTGGTCCCCAAAGGGCCAAAAAACTGGGAAATGGTGTCCAGTGTCCAAGAAATTTAAAAAAAAAAAATTTTTTTTTTTTTACAAGTTAAAGGTATATTTTTTATAAAGGTTTAAAAAGACAAAAAAAAAAATTTCTGATCAGTACTTACCGAGTACCGGGGGGGGAATTGACCCAAAAGACCCGGGGGGGGGCAACATCAGTGACTTTCCCCAAAATTTCCCCTTTTTTTTTATTTTAAAATTTTTTTTAAATTTTTTATTTTCTTTTTTTTTTTAAAATTTTTCTTTTTTTAAAACAATTGTGGCCTTTGAACCAGTATAATTATATTGTTTAAATGTAAACTCTTTTTATTTTAAACCAATAAAAAACATAATTTGTTTTTCTTATAAATTTCTTTTCAAAAAATTTTTTCAAGTTTTTTTGTACAAGACAGGTATACAAAAACCGCCCAAAAATGAAAGTTAAAACACTGTGCAAACATCTGGTTATCTTTTTTTGTGACCGTTTCCGGGCCCTCCTGGCTTTTTCAATACAGGAAATTTTTGGCAAAATTTTAAAAAGCTCTTCTGTTTTTTAATTTTGTCCAAGAAAACTGTATTGAAAAAAGCCCCTGGATGGCGAAAACCCACATTAAAGGGTAACCCGGGTGTTGCACAATTTTTTTAACTTTCATCAAGTTTTTTGTAAAAAAAATGAGAAAAAATTTATTGGGTTATTGTGGGGAATTTCAACGGAACCTATAAATACCTTTTTGGGCAATGGTGCCATAGGGGGGGTTTGGGACCAATGGTACAATGGCAAAACCCTTGATTCAAAGGGCCCTATGGTACCCAAATGGTACAAAGGGGGCATTGTACAAAGGTACCATTTTGATAAAAATGGACCCCTATGGTAAATGGCACCATTTGGTAAAAATGGTACCCTTTTACAATGGTACCATAGGGGTTTTTAAAGGTACCTTAAGGTACCTTATGGGGTAATGGTACCATATGATGCAATGGTACCATATGGTATTGTACCATACAGTACAATGATACCATATGGTTTATTGTACCGTATGGTACTATATGGTACTGTTTTATTCAACACAATAAATACACTAATATTTTCATTATTATTTTGTTTACAATAGTTGTTTACAACAAAAATATGCAAAAATGTTGTATATTAGTAATGTTCTATTATATATTTACAAGTGTACAGGAACTTTACATGTTCCTTGAGGTGGATGACAAAGCACTTTGTCTCGGAACTGCGGAGTCAGTAGCTAGCTTGCGTCGCCACTCACTCAGTCTTGGCTGGTGTCTCATGCCACCAACACCTATTGACCATATGGTACACGGTATCATATGTTACAGGGTACCATATGGTACATTGTACTATATGGTATAAGGTACCATGCAGTACAGGATAACATATGGTGCAGGGTACCATATGGTACAGGGTACCATATGGTGCAGGGTACCATATGGTACAGGGTACTATAGGGTACAGGGTACCATATGGTGCAGGGTACCATACAGTACAAGACACCATATGGTACAGATACAGGGATAACTATGGAAATAAGTCACCCTGACTTTTTTGGGTTATCCTAGGATTTTATACCTATGCTGCTATGTATGATAATCTATGTATGTAATTGTATTTCTGTACACCTGAATAAACTTACTCAAGTGCATGTGGCATCATAAGTAAGTTTATTTAGTTATACACAAATTTATTTATTTATTTATTTATTTTTATTTATTTAAAAATTTGAGCACACATACAGAGGTACAACAAATACAGGTAAGAGCAGTATGCCAAAGCCACTTATACTATGCATAGCATTACGGGCTGGCTTAAAATTAACTTAAGATTAACTAAGCAATGATGAAATCAGTGATAAAACATTAATGTAAACAGGTTACTATAAAGCACAAGTGAGTATTACAAAGACAGGTCATATGGTTGTATGCATTGTTGTACATTCAGTAGAATGGAGTATTCTGTTAGGTAGTGTATTTAAAAAATAATAAAGTTAGTTTGGGGTTTTTTATGTTTAACATTTATGTGATATAATTGTGAGAAACATTTAAGATATACAATTTATAAGGTTCAGTTATTCAGTATTTATTTGGTTTTGGGTGAGTAAGTGATCTTTGAGAAGAGACTTGAATTTATAAACAGGTAGTGTTTCTTTTATATTTACAGGTAATGAATTCCCGATTTTTTGGGCCTTTTATGTGCATTGAGTTTTTACATAGTGTGAGATGGACACGAGGAACATCAAAGAGTGATCTGTGCCTTGTGTTATGGTCATGTGTTCTGTTGAGGTTGGCAAGGAGATGTTTGAGGGGAGGGTTAATATCAGAGTTAAGTGTTCTATGTATGTAATAGGTGCAGTAGTAAGTATGGATGTTTTGTATGGTGAGGAGGTTTAGTGTATTGAATATTGGTGGAGTGTGCTGCCTATAGTGAGAATTTGTTATCATTCTAACTGCAGCTTTTGTTGGGTATTAGTGGTCTGAGATGGTTACTTGTTGTTGAGCCCCATGCACAAATTCCATAGGTGAGATAGGGGTAAATAAGAGAGTGATATAGGGCCAGGAGGGCTGACTGTGGAGCATAGTACCGTATCTTCGATAGTATGCCTACAGTCTTGGAAATTTTCTTAGAAATTTGTTGTATATGTGTATGAAATTTGAGTCTATTATCAAGGTGGATTCCTAAGAATTTTCCCTCTGTTAGCTTTGTGATAGGTGATCCGTTTATCATTATGTTAAGAGGGACATCTGTAGCTCTGAATGAAGTAGGTTTTGTCAATGTTTAGTGTAAGTTTGTTAGTTCTCATCCAGGTAGATATTTTCTGTAATTCGGTATTTACAGTATTGGCTAGCGTGACTGGGCTCGGGTGGGAGAAGACGTATGTAGTGTCATCTGCAAATAGTGTGGGTTTGAGTAATTGCGAAGCATTTGGTAGGTCATTTATGTATAGGAGAAAGAGAAGAGGGCCAAGGACACTTCCCTGTGGGACACCAACTGTAATTGGTTGTGCAGAGGAGTTTGCCCCATTTGCATACACATATTGGCTTCTGTTGCTGAGGTATGACTTGAGGTAGTTGAGGGAGTGCCCTCTTATACCATAGTGTGACAATTTTACGTGGAGCAAGTCATGGTCAACTGTATCAAAAGCTTTACGTAAGTCAATGAAGATCCCCAGTGGGACTTCTTTTTTCTCTATTGCAGTGTATATATGTTCTAGCATGTGTATAATAGCATCATTAGTATTTTTATTAGGCCTGAATCCAAATTGGCAGGGGTTGAGTATGTTTTGGGAGATAAGGTAGGAGTAGATTCGTTTATGAATTAATTTTTCGAAGATTTTTGAGAGAGGGTGTAAGTTGGATATTGGCCTATAGTTATTCAACTCTGTTTGGTCTCCTCCTTTGTGGATCGGGGTGACCCTTGCTATTTTGAGTACTGTAGGGAAGGTGGAGGATTCAATGGATTTGTTAAAGAGTGTTGCAATGATTGGTGATAGCACTTGTGACACTTTTTTGTATATAAAGGGTGGTAAGGTATTTAAATCTCCTGCCTTGTTTTTTAGTGTGTTGATAATAAGGGAGACTTCGTATGGGTTAGTCGGAGCTAGGAACAGTGTGTTCGGGTAGTTGCCGGTGAGGTAGTCATTTGGTGGGGTATCTGAGCTTGGGATTTTATTGGCAAGGTTTTGTCCTATAGTGGAGAAGAAATCATTGAGTCTGTTTGCTGTTTCTGTTGGTAGGAGTTGGGGTTCATCTGATTTTGCTAATTTTATTTCGCTATTTCGTGATATCTTTTTTGTTCCTAGAATTTCTGATAGGGTTTTCCAGGTCTTTTTTATATCACCTCGTAAGTTGGATAATCTGTTCTCATAATACAATTTTTTTGCCCTTCTTATCAGGCTGGTTAGGATTGACGAGTAACGTTTTGTTATATAGAATGTCATACTTAGCAGGATATGTTTGGAGATCCTAGGATAACCCAAAAAAGTCAGACAGACTTATTTCCATTAGGGTCCCTCTACCCTGTACCATATGGTATAATGTACCATATGGTACAGTGTGCTTTATGGTACATTGTATCATATGGTACCACTCTACCATATGATACCATTGTGCCATATGATGCCATTGTATGGCATGGCACCATTGTACCATATGGTACCATTGTACCATATGGTACAATGGTACCATGTGGTTCAAAACCATAGAATTCGTCATCAGCTCCACTTCCATCAGTCTTAGAACTGTAAGTTGTGAAGAGGAGAGTCAGAATTCGCCGGGAGAGTGAGTGGGGAGTGAGAGCTTCCTTGCCGCCAGGCACAATGAACAAAGCTACTTTGCCGGCATTCCCACAATGCCATGCGGGCGTCCAGATTTTTTCTATGGTGTGCACACTGACCACCCAGACCCATTCTCTTAGATGTAGGCCTACCAGCCTTCTTGAGCTAAATTTGACGCAGCTAGAATTTTGGCGTAGATCTACGGTTTGGACCCTGAACGTAAAGCCATAGATCTATGAGACCGACCCTGAAAGGGTTAATTTAGGGAAGTGGAGCACAGATCCAATTCCCTTGATCAAGAGCCCCTCACCAAAGAACCTCCCTTGAGGGGGATGTTCACATCCTGAAATTTCGTTCGTATCCAGAAGCAAAAAATCGATCGAGTGACTGTTCATATCCTGAAAATTTTGCATGGTGGGGCATTCGTAAGCTGAAGTTCCACTGTACAGTGGACCCCTGGTTCGCAATGCTATCGGTATCCGATAAATCCAGTAGCTGATGCATTATATCGCCAAAAATTTGCCTCGGTTCCTGTTACAAAACCCGGTATTCGATGCGATTCGTACGAGACGTGTCCACCTGTGGCCTGAACTTCCCCATGTGTGCCAATGTTTACAAGCCAGCCAGAGTGTGCGCATCTAAGGATACATTTGGTACATTTCATATTATCCATATTATCACTGTTTTTGGTGCTTGTTTCTGCAAAATAAGTCACCATGGGCCCCAAGAAAGCTTCTAGTGCCAACCCTGTGGTAAAAAGGGTGAGAATTAGTATGGAAATTAAGAAAGATTTTGAAGGGTTTGGGGCTAACCCTGAGAAGCCTATGCCAGTTGTGGAATCCATTGTGCCTACTTCAAAAATTAAGGAAATGTGTGCAAAGTGGGTTGAACTGCAAACTTTTATGGATGAAAATCACCCTAACGCAGCTATTGCAAGCTGTGCTGGTAACTATTACAATGACAATGTTGTGGCCCATTTTAGACAAATCTCAAAGGAATGGGAGGTACAGAGCTCTATGGACAGATATGTTGTGCGACAAAAGTCCAATGACTCTCAAGCTGGTCCTAGTGGCATTAAAAGAAGAAGGGAAGTAACCCTGGGAAAGGACTTGCTACCTAAAGTCCTAATGGAGGGGGATTCCCCTTCTAAACAATAGGTTCAACACTCTCCCCTCCTCCCATCCCATCAATCATCACCAGATCTTCATTAAAGGTAAGTGTCAATTATTCTGTTTTTATTATTCTATTGTTATTGTTGTTATTGTAATTATTCTATTGCATTAAACTTAATATTTCATGTGGTAAAATTTTTTTTTTCATACTTTTGGGTGTCTTGTACGGATTAATTTGATTTCCATTATTTCTTATGGGGAAAATTGATTCACTTTCCTATAATTTTGGTTTACAATGAGCTCTCAGGAACTGATTAATATCGCGAACCAGAGGTCCACTGTATTATATTTGTACATGTAATGTAGTGTAAGTACTCCTCACTTAACAACAGAGTTTTGTTCCTAAGAGATGGTTAGCAAATTGGTCGTTAAGCGAGGAGCCGCCCCTTACTGATATTTCAAGATTACTGTACTGATAGTAGGTATAGATATTGTTTTAATGTCACCTTTGCACTATTTATAATATTTTTGGTATATTTAAAATAGAACTAGGCATTAAAAAACAATTAAAAACTAATACATTCATTATTCTGGCCAAAGTGCTGGCCATTATTCTGAGATTTTGCTAAACAGGTAGGTCATTAAGCGAGGAGTACCTGTATTGTATCACAGGTAGGTCGTTAAGTGAGGAGTACCTGTACTGTACTCACAAGTAGGTCGTTAAGTGAGGAGTGCCTGTACTGTTCTCACAGGTAGGTCAATAAGCGAAGAGTACCTGTACTTTTCTCGCAGCTAGGTTCTTAAGTGAGGAGTACCTGTACTGTACTCACAGATAGGTTGTTAAGCAAGAGGTATCTGTACTGTACTCACAGGTAGGTCATTAAGCAAGGAGCACCTGTACTGTACTCACAATTTACAGATATACTGCAATGAATATTGAAAGCAAAATTAAAAATACAATTTAACCAGTGGATTTTGCCTATAATTTTAAGTGTTCATTATATTAAGATCTGTTTTATTGATGTTTTACTGTATACTGAGAATGTACTACCATTGTACTACCAACTATTACAAAACTTACCAGTGAAATCTTGCATTTAATTTCAGCTGTTATAAATTAATTACAAGTGAGTGTACACAGGCTGGCCAGACTAGATTAAAGCTACATTCATCTTTTTATTACAGCAAGTGGTGAGAAACAGCTGTTGTAAGAAAATCTCAATGTTTCTTCTCATCCTGAAATCAAACCTGAGCCGATTTGTGAGCCGAGAACACTGTGTGAGCTGAGGCGGGTGTGTGATCCAAGGCCGGTGTGTAAGCTGAGGCTGGTGTGTGAGCTAAGGCTGGTGTGTAAGCTGAGGCAGGTGTGTGAGCCAAGGCCAGTGTGTAAGCTGAGGCCGGTGTGTGAGTCAAGGCCATTAACTTAAACCTCACCTCAGTTGAAGTAAATTGTTGTAAATTGTGAAACTTGAATCAGATATTGTACAGGGAACCATATCAGTGTTCAGAGTGTAAAGAATAGGAACCATTTGAGCTAGTATATGAGAGATCATATTATTGAAAAGTGTCTAAAAGGTGTGTAAAAATCTGCAGCGTATTACATATTAGAACATTCCTAAAAGCTATGGAAATTGACCTTTATGATCTGAACTAAAGAATAGAAATGATTAAATACATATATTAGTAAGTTATAAAATATAAGTTATTGAAATGGCTTTGTGGACTGTATGCTACTAACATCATATTTGTAAGTAGTTTAATTAGTTTGATTACCCGTCTCCCATTCTGTTTTATATCCTCTCTGTATTGCCCTTTGTAATTAACTCTTGGTAGATGCAAAACAGCTAAACTCATGGTGTCTTGTCTTTTCATGTCTGCAACGTTTACTTCATTGTAAAGTTTCCATTAAATCTAAATATGTTTTAGCTCTTACCAGCTCATGTAGCTTATTACATTGTTCTACCAATTTTTGCAGGGATCTCCTAATAGGCTCCTTTCTACATCTCTTCCTTAGATTAAAGCTATGGCCTCTTGTAATTTATATTGATAGTGTAAGGAAATGCAATCAGTTGTTCCATATCCATTAGTCTCACATTTAGTTATGTTTGCTTTCTCCCTTCTATCAACCAAAGATTGCATTCCCGGGCTCTCAACCTTTCTTTTTAACCTTTGATTTTATACTTGAAGGGTACCAGTCCCAGACCAGGACTAGCTCGAGGGGCTATTTTCTTTCTAGCTTTTGACAATTTCTTGCTTGTCCACATGTTGTTTAATGTATGAAGACCATACCACTCCTACACAATGAACTTTTTATTTAATGTATGTTGAGGGTTCTTACCTCTTTGTCTTTTTTTTTTTTTTTTTTTTAATTTTAGCATAATATCTACACTTTTCTGTTTGTCACCCAAGTTATCTTTTTAGTGAAATTTAAGTTTTTTGAAAGAGGATAATTGAAAAAATTAATAAATAAATATATGCAATAAACATGAAGGTTAAAAGAGAAAAGAAGCAGTTCCAGTGTTCAGATTGTTTAGAGGTCTTTCCAGAAATATATGCTCTAATAAAACACTTGAAAGTTCATACAGGTGATAAACAATATCAGTGTTCAGTGTGTCAACAAAACTTTGCTCAGAAATCACAGCTAGAAAAACACTTAAAAAGTCATACTAGGGAAAGTTATGTGCGTCTAGAAAGAATTTCACAAAAATCTACTGAGATAAGCCACTTGATCATTCAAAAGAAATATCAGTGTTTTGTGTGTCAAAAATTTTTTTCTCAACAAGCTTGTCTAGTAACACACTTGAGAATTCACACCGGAGAGAAGCCGTATGAATGTTCTCAATGCTTAAAGACTTTTACAGATAAATCAAATTTATATCAACACATGAGCATTCATACAGGAGAGAAATTACACCAGTGTACAGTGTGTCAAAAAAACTTTTCTCGGAAGTCCAATCTAAAAAGACATTTGAAATTTCACAACAGAGAGAAATCGTTTCAGTGTTCCGAGTGTCTTAAAGCCTTCACACTAAAATCAAATCTAACAAAACACATGAGAATTCATACAGGAGAGAAACCATATCAGTGCTCAGTGTGCCTAAAGGCTTTTTCAGATCAGTCAAATCAAATGCGACACATGCAAATTCATGAGGGAGTGAAACGTTATCAGTGTTGGGAGTGTCAGAAATATTTTCTTCGGAAATCATCTATAATAGCCCACATGAATACTCATGAAAAGAGAACCCAGATCAATGCTTACCATCAGAAAAAAATGCTTCCAAAAATCATTGCCAGTAAGAAAAAGTTCAAGAGTTCTTAGAGGAAGGAAACCATGTGTTTATTAGACAAACTTCTTGAATCTTATAAACCATTCTATGATGAAAGTTATTTATAAAAGTGATATAGTGATAAAATCTTAAAGGGTTAAAACTAGCCTAAAACTATAGTACAATGTTCTATTGTGTGACATCATTAGAATACTGTGATATGCAGTTTATTTCATTTTATCTATTACACAATACTATGGTTAAGTATTGTAATAAAAAAGAAGCGCTAAACCTACAAGGGTCATACAGTGTCACTAGGGAAGGAAGGATGTAGGGGTATTGGGTAGCAAGAGAGAGAGGGATGATTATTAGGTCATGGAGTGCAGCAGGGCAATGGATAGTACAAGGGTAGAGAGTAGCAAGAGATTGAAGTAGAAAGGGCTGTGAGGAGTACTAGAGGCATCGTCATCACAGTTTGTGCAATAAGTCAGTTGCTATAAAAAAGTCAGTGAGAGTTTGGGTTAAAGGAAGGTCTATCAGCAAAAAGGGAAGGTAAAGAAATGGGAGTAGAGTGGTAACAACATTGGAAGTAAATTCTGCATGCTCGTTGATAGAGTGGGCAGTCCAACAGATGTGGCTAACAGATACTGGAACCTGACAATTCTCACAGAGTGTAACAGGGCACCTCTCCATGAGATGCCTGTGAGTAAGATGAGTGTGGCCGATGCAAAGACAGGAGAGAGTAGTCACCCAACCTCGACACTGATGATAAGAAGATGGCCTGAAACCTACACTGCTAGTCATGGCATTATGCTGGGTAAGTACCCCGGCAAAATGCTGTGATGAAAATCAAAGGCCTACCATATTGGGGGTCTTTTTTCATAAGTGCATTATGCCGGATAGCAGCCGTTAGCATGATGTCACAGCCTGCTGCCACATTCTACAGTGACTCCTCAGTGCTCATGTGGCTGCCATGGTCAGAGGAAGTGTTGCACTTTGTCTCTCATCCACACCATCTTTTGTCCAATGTTCCCTTTAGTTTTGGGGCTATACATGTTTGATTATTGGTAAAAGGAAGTCTTTAACACCTGAAACTATAGCTCAAATCATAAGGCTTCACAAAGCTGGGCACCAGACAAAAGAAATAGTGGAGAAAGTTGGTGTGTGTGTGAGTGTTCAGTGAAGAACTGGGTGCAGCGTTTCAAGGCTGGTGGCAGTGTCGAGTTACCGTCTACCAAACCTTGGCCTGGCCCCTCGAAGAACACATCTATTTGTACCTTAACTGTGTTAAAGAAACAGAGAGTACACCTAAGATAACTGCTAGAGAATTGAAAGAAAATAACCCACATCTTCTCACAGGTGTCTGTAAGAGCTGTTAACAGATGTGTGTCAGAACTGGGCTACAGTAGTCACCGCCTGGTTAAGAAACCGATCCTCTCCAAGCCACTGAAGAAACGCAGGCTGGATTATACAAAGAAATATCTTCACTGGACTCCTCAACAGTGGTCTGAAGTACTTTGGAGTAATGCAGCAACCTTCTCCATCACCTGTAACTGTGGGAGACGTGTACTGGCCCAGAGGTAGTGACCCACTAGATCCATGCTACACCTGTGGGACCACCAAACACCCAGACTTGCTCATGGTTTGGGGGTGTTTCATTGCTCAGAGTGTTGAACTCATTGTGCTTCCCAAAAACCAGTATATGAACCAGTCCAGTATAATTACCTGGAGTTATTGTATGACAGTTTACTTGAGGCATTTGACAAATATGGGGCTACAGCTTTTATGCAGAACAGTGCACCGTGTCATGTCACCAAATCTGTAGTTCAGTGGCTTAAAGACTGTGAAATGAGGTTCTTTAATGACTGGCCAGGCAATTCCCCAGACTTAAACCCTATTGAGAACCTCTGATTATTAGTGAAACAAAGTTTACTGGGTAAGGATATCAGTTCCATCCCAAGGCTGGAGGCTGCTCTACATGAGACATGGAATATACCTCCCCAAACCCTCAATAATTAGTGTAAGAGTCTCCCTACACAGCTGAGGGATGTGACAAAGGATGCAGCACCAAGTACACCTACCATCCGACTTGCTACTTTCTCGACATACGTCCACTCGACTTACGACCGTGCATCTGGCAGCTGGGCTGGGCCGGCTGATGCATACCTCGGTACAATATTTGACGATACTCGTGGCTGCAATGCGCCATGCAGGCAGCATCAGTTTGAGTAACCCTGTTCTGTCAGCAGCATCATACTGTATTAACTGTACTAACTGGACAGTAAATTTCACCAGACATAGCCCCACTCCACAAAGGGGGCAGTAAAGCAACAGCAAAGAACTACAGACCAATAGCACTAACATCCCATATCATAAAAATATTTGAAAGGGTCCTAAGAAGCAAGATCACCACCCATCTAGAAACCCATCAGTTACACAACCCAGGGCAACATGGGTTTAGAACAGGTCGCTCCTGTCTGTCTCAACTATTGGATCACTACGACAAGGTCCTAAATGCACTAGAAGACAAAAAGAATGCAGATGTAATATATACAGACTTTGCAAAAGCCTTCGACAAGTGTGACCATGGCGTAATAGCGCACAAAATGCGTGCTAAAGGAATAACAGGAAAAGTCAGTCGATGGATCTATAATTTCCTCACTAACAGAACACAGAGAGTAGTCGTCAACAGAGTAAAGTCCGAGGCAGCTACGGTGAAAAGCTCTGTTCCACAAGGCACAGTACTAGCGCCCATCTTGTTTCTCATCCTCATATCCGACATAGACAAGGATGTCAGCCACAGCACCGTGTCTTCCTTTGCAGATGACACCCGAATCTGCATGACAGTGTCTTCCATTGCAGACACTGCAAGGCTCCAGGTGGACATCAACCAAATCTTTCAGTGGGCTGCAGAAAACAATATGAAGTTCAACGATGAGAAATTTCAATTACTCAGATATGGTAAACATGAGGAAATTAAATCTTCATCAGAGTACAAAACAAATTCTGGCCACAAAATAGAGCGAAACACCAACGTCAAAGACCTGGGAGTGATTATGTTGGAGGATCTCACCTTCAAGGACCATAACATTGTATCAATCGCATCTGCTAGAAAAATGACAGGATGGATAATGAGAACCTTCAAAACTAGGGAGGCCAAGCCCATGATGACACTCTTCAGGTCACTTGTTCTTTCTAGGCTGGAATATTGCTGCACTCTAACAGCACCTTTCAAGGCAGGTGAAATTGCCGACCTAGAAAATGTACAGAGAACTTTCACGGCGTGCATAACGGAGATAAAACACCTCAATTACTGGGAGCGCTTGAGGTTTCTAAACCTGTATTCCCTGGAACGCAGGAGGGAGAGATACATGATTATATACACCTGGAAAATCCTAGAGGGACTAGTACCGAACTTGCACACGAAAATCACTCACTATGAAAGCAAAAGACTTGGCAGACGATGCGCCATCCCCCCAATGAAAAGCAGGGGTGTCACTAGCACGTTAAGAGACCATACAATAAGTGTCAGGGGCCCGAGACTGTTCAACTGCCTCCCAGCACACATAAGGGGGATTACCAACAGACCCCTGGCAGTCTTCAAGCTGGCACTGGACAAGCACCTAAAGTCAGTTCCTGATCAGCCGGGCTGTGGCTCGTACGTTGGTTTGCGTGCAGCCAGCAGCAACAGCCTGGTTGATCAGGCGCTGATCCACCAGGAGGCCTGGTCACAGACCGGGCCGCGGGGGCGTTGACCCCCGAAACTCTCTCCAGGCAAACTCCAGGTAATGGCCCCTGAATCTTGCACTGGAGATTGTGGCAAGAAAGGCTCTTACTCTCGAGCTCTCTATTTGTTTTCACTGTT
Organism: Cherax quadricarinatus; assembly: GCF_026875155.1. Classification (NCBI taxonomy): domain Eukaryota; kingdom Metazoa; phylum Arthropoda; class Malacostraca; order Decapoda; family Parastacidae; genus Cherax; species Cherax quadricarinatus. The sequence continues at coordinate 25,827,343 of NC_069481.1, read as the reverse complement.
GCACATAAACCTGTATCTGTCTGCCTGTACCTCTGTGTGTCTGTTAATCTGTCTTTCTGTCTACCTGTGTGCTTGTCTTTCTGTCTGCCTGTCTGTCTTTCTGTCTGCTTGTCTGTCTTTCTGTCTGCTTGTCTGTCTCAGAGCTGCTCATTAAGAATGTAATTGGTCTTGAAGATGCCATATTAATAATGATAATAACAGAATAATAGTCACTGAGGTGCATTAAATATGTATAAAACATTAATATAGACACTTTGCTTACTCCACCTATGACGTTTTTTTTTTCAAAATTATATAATAAACATGCTATGTAACATATAAAGATATAAATTAACAAATGTGAGGTGTTTTTCTGGTCGGCTTGACAGAGTGAACAAAAACCATTCATGTCTAGGCTGGTAACAACAACAACAACAGTAACTAGTTTGTGTACAAAACTCGTGAACCTTCTACACTCTCATTCTCTCTCTCGTTTATTCATTTAATCTTGTTTACTCACCTCTCACTCTACATTGAGACTACAGATATTTTATGGTAAGTAATGAGTGAACACAATTATTATATTATAGTTTAATAATATTATTATTAAACTATAATATAATAATCATGTTCACTCATTACTTAACTTAAAATATCTGTAGTCTTAATGTAGACCGAGAGGTGAGTAAACAAGATTAAATGAATAAACAAGAGAGAGGAAGAGAGTGTAGAAGGTTCACGAGTTTTGTAAACGAACTAGTTGTTGTTGTTGTTGTTACCAGTCCGTACAAGAATGGTTTTTGTTCACTCTTTCAAGCCAACCAGAAAAACATCTCATATTTGTTAATTTATATGTTTAAATGTTACGTAGCATGTTTACTATATAATTTGGAAAAAAATCAGAGAGGGATTAAGCAAAATGTCTATATTAACAATTTATACACATTTAATGCACCTCATTTAGTAGTAGTAGTAGTAGTAGTAGTAGTAGTAGTAGTAGTTGATGATGATGATACATACATACTATTGTAATTGTTTTCTGATTATAATAATGTTTTACCACTGAATATATCATTGCTTAGTTAATCTTAAGTTAATTTTAAGCCTGCCCATAATGCTCTGCATACAAGGTGCTTTGGCATGCTGCACTTAACTGTATTCTTTTGTACTTCTCTGTATCATGTTCAAATTAATAAATAAAATAAAAAATAAAATACATGTAATTATTATTATGAATATTATTAATTTAGGGCATTGGAGCACAGATCCACTGTATAGCACTTTGTCTGGATTTTTTGGGTTATCCTAGGTAATTTATACTATGTATGATAACTTTACTTACGTGTACCTCTGTGTGTGTGTGAGAGAGAGAGAGAGATAGATAGAGAGACAGCCACATTTAGTCAGCCAGTCAGCCAATCACCCACAACCCGGCCAGCCAACCGGATACGTATTACACATGTTCCAGAGTTGTTTCTCTTTATTTAGGGTATAGGTTATAGTTCATTCTGGCAGGATAACACCACCAGTGGTATTCTCCCATTCCGCTGTGTCGACAATACTTCAAGATAACAGTAACATATGATACTGTATGAGATGTAAAATTTACAATACAGTTCGCTGCCATGTACGTATATATATTATACAGTACATAAATAATTAAAATATATCAATGGAAGTAAATTATTGGTAAAAAGAATGAAATAAAGATTGTACATTACATTACAGTACTATGTAGGTAGTTTATATAGGTAAGGTTTGATATTATGCCCTACCCAGTATGTCGGCAATTTTCGAAGGTTCGACTTACGTCCATTTTGACTTACGACGGTTGGTCGGAACCAAGCTTGGTCGTAAGTCGGATGGTACCTGTATTAACACCTTGATTGTCAAAACCCCAAATCCTTAGGTGTCTTCTGGTCAAAAAATTGTTGAAAAAAAAAATCATTTTTTCTTATGAAATAATAGATAAACTTTTCCCAATGGTAATGACACCAAAAGAACTAAATTTGATGGAAAACATATGGAATTATGCTCTTGTAAAGATAGCGACCTCGGCAGTATTTACAAAACGGCAGTTTCGCTCACTTTGAGTCATATTTTCGGCTAATTCCATTGTTCCAGTCAACCAAACTCATAGCTATTTCTTCAGAATGCTGTTTGCTCTATCGATTGAGTATAAGAAACTGCCCATTTACCAATTTCAACTACCCAATAATGTGGTCAGAAATTTGCAATTTGGCCAATTTCACGCAAATTAAAAAATATGCCAATTTCAAAATAGGGTCCAGAATGAACAATGCAGACATTCCTGGCTCTAAAATAACATTTTCTTTGTTCATCAGTCACGTTTCCAGGCCCCTCTGATATTACTCTTGCTTTCTATTTTGAAATTTATTCAAACAAAAAATAGAAGATTTACTGTTATGCAGACTATTGCAATATTATAATAATTGTTTAAATAATGTTAACCCATTCATGACTGCATATTAGAATGGCTAGTTGGACATTTATTGGGCAATGACATAATTTGTTTACTTTTGATCAGCAAAAATCAAACATTTCCCCTACTTTGAGCTCCATTTCAAGGTTGCTTTCTTAGTAAAACCAATCAAAATCACCTCTATTTCTATAATATGTTTTCCTTTCTATCAAATGAGGCCAAGAAAAGAGAATACAACCATAAACACTACACGAAAATACACCACAAAGTCAGTCTTTTAATCCAAAAAATGGTTTGAGTTTTTCTTTTCTCATTATGCACTGCGTGCTGCAGGATTTTTTTTATATGGTGCACACTGACCACACAGATCTATTCTCTCACATGTGGGCCTACCAGCTTTCTCCTGCTTGATTTGAAGCCGCTAAAATTTTTGAGTATACGTCAAACATGGTGGCTTCAAAGATTTATATAGTATGTGACTGAAACAGTCAAAGGGTTAAAACCTTAATAAGTGTGCAAATACAGTGGACCCTTGGTTATCGGCCATAATCTGTTCCAGAAGCTTGGCCTAAAACCGAAATGGCCAAAAACCGAAATAATATTTCCCATAAGAATTAACATAACTACAATTATCCATTACAGACAAAAATATTCACCAAAAAAATTTTTTTTTTAGCAAATCAGTACTACATATCTTTATTGAAGACTAATGCTGGCTTCTGGAATGCCCACTACACGTCCTGCATGCCCATTACACTTCCTGCATGCCTGCTACACTCCCTGCATGCCTGCTACACTCCCTGAATCCTGTTACACTCCCTGCATGCCTGTTACACTCCCTGCATGCCTGCTACATTTCCTGCATGCCTGCTACATTCCTGCATGTCTGCTACACTGCCAGCATGCCTGCTACACTCCCTGCATGCCTGTTACACTTCCTGCATGCCTGCTACACTTCATGCTTGAATTCCATGGTGTTTCTCACTTTCTTTACCAAAGGAACTTTACTAGGAACTTTCTTTGGAGTCATGGTTACTTATTTTGCACTTGCACTGCAAAAAACCCACCAAAGAAAATGGAAAACAAGCAAAATATTTGGATGTATGAGCAGAAGCTTCCTCACACACCAAAAGACACAGAGAAACTGACGAGCAAGTGGCCCCAGCCGGCAGACGGATGTGTCCCAAATGGCCGATCACTGAATTAAGGGCTGATAACCAGGCGCTGAAAAAGCCGATAACGGAAGCGGTCGATAACCAGGGGTTCACTGTATATGTGTTTTAGTATGCGTGTGGGGGAGAGGCGGCATAATGCCGTGACTAGCACTATATACAGTGGACCCTCGACTAACAACTGCATCGGCTAATGCCAAAATCAGCTAACGGCTCTCTTTGGCAAAAAATATTGGCTCAACTAATGCCAAAAACCTCGGCTAAGGGCTTTCATTCCAAACATGTCCACGCGGCCTGAGCGGGCCTAGCCACTCCAAGACTAAATGTATAGCCAGTGTGCCATTGTTTACAAGCTGTTGTGGTCAATTTCATGTGTACAGCTGGAATTTACCTGGAGAGATTTCCGGGGGTCAACGCCCCCGCGGCCCGGTCTGTGACCAGGCCTCCTGGTGGATCAGAGCCTGATCAACCAGGCTGTTGCTGCTTGCTGCACGCAAACCAACGTACGAGCCACAGCCCGGCTGATCAGGAACTGACTTTAGGTGCTTGTCCAGTGCCAGCTTGAAGACTGCCAGGGGTCTGTTGGTAATCCCCCTTATGTGTGCTGGGAGGCAGTTGAACAGTCTCGGGCCCCTGACACTTATTGTATGGTCTCTTAACGTGCTAGTGACACCCCTGCTTTTCATTAGGGGGATGGTGCATCGTCTGCCAAGTCTTTTGCTTTCATAGTGAGTGATTTTCGCGTGCAAGTTCGGTACTAGTCCCTCTAGGATTTTCCAGGTGTATATAATCATGTATCTCTCCCTCCTGCATTCCAGGGAATACAGGTTTAGGAGCCTCAAGCGCTCCCAGTAATTGAGGTGTTTTATCTCCGTTATGCGCGCCGTGAAAGTTCTCTGTACATTTTCTAGGTCGGCAATTTCACCTGCCTTGAAAGGTGCTGTTAGAGTGCAGCAATATTCCAGCCTAGATAGAACAAGTGACCTGAAGAGTGTCATTTATTTATTTGTTTATTTATTATCAATTTGAGCACACATACAGAGGTACAAAAAAATACACATAAGAGCAGCATGCCAAAGCCACTTATACTATGCATAGCATTACGGGCTGGCTTAAAATTAACTTAAGATTAACTAAGCAATGATGAAATCAGTGATAAAACATTAATGTAAACAGATTACTATAAAGCACAAGTGAGTATTACAAAGACAGGTCATATGGTTGCATTCAGTCATATGAAGGATTCTGTTAGGTAGTGTATTTAAAAAATAATAAAGTTAGATTCGGTTTTTTGGTTTAACATTTATGTGATATAATTGTGAGAAACATTTAAGATATACAATTTATAAGGTTCAGTTATTCAGTATTTATTTGGTTTTGGGTGAGTAAGTGATCTTTGAGTAGAGACTTGAATTATAAAAAAGGTAGTGTTTCTTTTATATTTACAGGTAATGAATTCCAGAATTTTT